>PVJS01010229.1:30315-48824 GCA_004027185.1 Glis glis | reverse complement strand
AGTTGCGGAGGGCCTCACTAGGTACAGAGAGAGAGAGAGAGAGAGAGAGAGAGAAGGTGAGAGAGAAAGAGAGAGCTGAGGCTGGCTGCAAACCCGGATCCTTCAGTCTCTGCCTCCCAAAGTACTGGGATTACAAGCATGAGCCACCACACCCGGCAAGAGTGTTCAGTTTTCATGCACTCTTTTACATCACAAAAGGGTACTGAGCTGGGGCTGCAAGTGTTCTGGGTGTAACACTAACTCCTACTTCCCTGGGCTTCACTAATCCTCAAAGCAAGGCAACTTGCACAGCCCAATTTGCCAAATCCAATTAATAGTCTATGCTGGAATATTTCACGTATGGCCATCTCCGGTTTACAGTTTAAAAAAGCCACCGGAGCCCTCTCGGCCAGAGTCAGCCTGTCTTTCAGGTAACTTCCCTAATGGAGTCTTGAAGTGGCCGCTCAATGGTATGTATATTCTCCTTGGTTATCTCTCCTAAAATCAATCTCTTAAGTACTGTCTATGTTGCCACTAACTCTGACCTCACCCAGATATCTAGACTCCACTACATACTAAACTAAAAATATAGGAGCATCCCCATCACGAAAGTCTATGCATTAAGGGCTTAGTCTCCAGCCCATGGCATTATTGGGAGGTGGCAGATCCTTTAAAAGGTCAGGCCTAATGAAGTCTTCTGGTAACTGAGGGAGAGCTCATGAAGAGGATATTGCACCCCTAGCCCTTTCCTCTTTCTCTCCTTCCTGCCCTGGTCAGTTTTTGTCTTGCTACCACTCTTTTTGCATACTTGTAGGAGTTGTCTTTTTCTTTATTTATGGTAAAATATACATAACTTAAAATTTACTGTTTTTACAATTTTCAAGCATACAACTCACTGGTATTCACACTATTGTCCAATCAGTACCACCATTCATTCCAGAATTTTTCATTGTCCCAAATTCAAACTCAATACTCATTAAATAGTAACTTCACATTTCCTCTACTACCAACCTATAGTAATTACTCTCTGTGAATTTGACTACTCTAGATATCTCACATAAACAAAATTATACTATGCATATGTATATATTATGCTATATACATTATATTATATTTGTATATATAATATAATAATATGTATATATATATTCTTTTGTGTCAGACTTATTTTATTTAGAATCATGTTTCAAGGTTCATCTGTGTTGCAGCATCTATGCTACCCTTTTTAAGACTGGATAATATTCCAATGTATGTCTATACCACATTTTTCTTATCTTTTTTTTTTTTTGTGGTACCGGGGATTGAACCCAGGGGCATTCTACCTCTGAGCTATACTCCGGCCCTATTTTTTATCCTTTATTTTGAAACCAGGTCTCACGAAGTTGCGGAGGGCCTCACTAAGTAGCTGAGGCTGGCCATGAACTGGTCTCCGCCTCCCAAGTACTGGCATTACAGGCTTGTGCCACCACGCCCGGCTCTGTTAATCCATCAGTAAATGTTATGGACTGAATGTTTTCTTACCACATTCAAATCTTGAAATCTTAACTCACAATATTTTGGTTTTATAATGTTGGGCCTTTTGGAAGTTAATTAGGTCATGAGGGACTGCTCATGAATAGGATTAATGCCCTTATAAAAGCCAATGCAGAGAGTTCTCTAATCCTTTTTCTGTCCTGTGAGTACACTATAGGAAGTTGGCAGTGTATAACCTGGAAGAGTACCTTCTCTAAAACCCAATAATTCTGACATCTGTCTGGAGAGTTCCAGTTTCCAGAATTGTGAGAAATAAATTTCTGTTGTTTATAAACAAACAACCCAGTCTATAAGACTTTATTATAGCAGTTTGAATTGGCTGAGGCAATGAACATTTGAGTGACTTCCACTGTGGGTTATTGTGAACAATGCTGTTGTCAACACGGATGCACAAATATTTGTTGTAATCTCTTCTTTTAGATCTTTCATATATATGTCTAGAAGTGGAATTGATGGATCACATGGTAAAGCTGTTCCATTTTTTGAGGTGGCACGCTGTTTTTCCAGAGAGGCTTCACCATTTCACAATTTGTTAACATGCACAGCAGCACAATTTTCTCACAACCTTTCAAACTCTTGCTATTATTTTTTTTTTTTGGAGGGGTTTGTTTGCTTTTAACAGTATTCTAATGAATATGAAGAGATCTGATTAGTTTTTCTTAAAACTTAGATCACGCTACTATGTCATTTGGTTATAACCCTTTAGCAGTTTCCCAATGACCTCTCTCTCTCTCTCTCTTTTTTTTTTTCTTTGTGGTAGTGGGGATTGAACCCCACTACCTGTTAAAGGTGCAACACCTTTAACAGCTCCAGGCACATTTTCCAAGCCTTGGTAATGGAACTATTGAGGGCTAGCTAAGTGGAGACTGCAAATATTAATTCCCATCTGATATCACAGTTAACCATACATATGATATTTGCTGTTTTCTACCCACTGGGTTTACTACCCAATTGCTTACCACCATCACCACCCCCAGTCCCTGTGTACCCAGCTAGGCCCCAAACAAGAAGCCCAGTAGTCCTAAAGTGATTAAAAAATCTATCAACCACATAGCAAGGGTTACTAATTTCCAGGCTCCTCTGTATAAGTTCTAGTAGCAAGGAGAAAGAGGAGGTGACACTCTAGTCACTGCTGAGGAAACACTTAGCAGTTCCATTGTTGTCTGTTCAGATTCTACCTTCCATATCCACTCCCAGAGATGCTCACCATAAAGATGATAGATAATCCAGGTGTCAGGTATCATTTTAGCTTGATTTAATCAATGCCAGTTTATTCATATATGTGTATGTGCATATACATATACACATATATCAAAATATCACATTGTATCCCATAAATGTATGCAATTATTACTTGTTAATCTAAAATAATATTAACTTTTTTTGTGGTACAGGGGATTGAACCCAGGGGCATTCTACCTCCGAGCTACACCCCCAGCCCTATTTTTTTTTATTCTTTATTTTGAAAATTGCAGAGGGCCTCATTAAGTAGCTGAGGTTGGCTGAGAAACTGGATCTTCCAGTCGCAGCTTCCCAAGTACTGGGATCACAAGCGTGCACCACCACGCCCGGCTCATATTAACATTTTTAAAAAGTCAATGTCGATTTTTTTTTACTATTTAAATTGCTTTCAGGAAAGTACTGATATTTAGTGGGAACAACACACCCAGCACTAACATTTATTAAGCCAGACACTGTGCTAATCTCCTTAATACATTAGATCATATAATTATCACCACCAGTCTGTGAGGTTGGCATTATTATCATCATTTTACAGATGAGCAAACAAGATGAGAAAGGTTAATCAACTTTCCCAGGGCTATAGAGCAAGCAGGTGACATCCACGGATGCAGGTGTCACTGTGACTCTGAAAGGCCTCTTGCTCTTAGCTATGGCAAGTAAGTGTGAAGTTCTCAGCAAAACAGCCTTTATTATCTCAGCCTATGGAAAATCTACACAGGCCTTTCAAGGTCAGAAATCGACAGGTTCATTTTTTTTCACACCTGAACATCATCAGTGGCAGGTGGGCTATTTTGTTGGAAAAACAAAACACAAACAAAAAACAAGAGATAACTGCATGGTGGATGTTACCTAGCTGCCCAACAAGATCATGTAATTCGTTATCAGTTAGAAAGGAAGACAGAACTTTCAGAAGGCTGAAAAGATTAATACTCTGAAAGCAAAACTTCTATGTCCTTCAAAGCAGCACAACCCTCTGAAGGCAAGGGAGACATGCTCTCCTATTCCTTCCTGATCTCCATCCACCTGGTAAGGAAAGAGGACCAAGGTTAGGGATCCATTAGTGTGCAATAGGATGAATTCTGAAGCACTGAACTTTGAAGTTACGTTTGATATAAAGAAGAGTTAATGGGGACAGAGCCTCCTGTTATAACTCCAGAACACAGAATAGTGGAAGAATATTTAAAAACACAACTCTTCCATCTTCCAGCTGGAAATCAGCTCCTTCTCTCCAGGGACCATCTGCTGCTTCAAAATCTTGAAAGCATCCTTTCCTCTTCAGAGGATATGTAGTTCTTGGAAATGTAAAACTGGCTGTTATTTTTTTTTTTAAGAGGAATAGCATAGCATGAAGGTGGAAAGACTTTAACCTCCATTGTAATTAAGATAATTGAAAGATTAAATTCATTGTGACTTTAAAAACTTCTTTTTCTAAAATAAGGCTACTTGTGTTTTAAAAATTTATATGTTTCTGGGTTAATGAGTGGAAATTAAAACTTCTCAAGGACACAAGGCAGTATTCCAGGTTCTTCTAGAGGAGAAAAAAACTTGTTTTTTCTTTATAAAACAAGTAAAAATATCTTCCCAGGGAGCACTCATTCAACAAATACTTTCTGAAAATCTTTAAGCTCAGGTTCTAGGCAAGGGCCTGGAGTAAGAACATGAAGGATACAGAAGTAGTCTTTGGCCTCATGGAGCTTACGGACTGGTCCACAGGGAGGACAAACAACAATCTCCAAGAAAATGCATAATTTCATATTACAACAAGTACAAAAGAACACAGGGTGCTGTGGCAGTCTAACTATAGAACACAATTTAGATTTAGAGGATTAAAGCACATCTGATAAACACTTGCTTAAGCTAAAGTTGAAATATAAGTGAGCGAAGAGCAGAGAAGGAAGCTCATTCTGAGAGAGATGGGCAGACACAAATGCCTAGTGGTATAGGTGGTAGTTTCAAAATACATATGCAAATTATTTGACACTTGCCCATCAAAAGAAGGAATCTGTTTTTCTCCCCAGTTAGAGATGGGCTGGTCTTAGTATTTGTTTCTCACTAACAGAATGTGGTGTAAGTGATGCTGCATAACGTCTAAGGCTAGGTTAGAGAAGGTGATCCAGTTTCTGCCTACCCCTCTCTTTTGGGAGATTCACCCTGGGAACCCATCCACCATATTGTGGGGAAGTCCAGTGGCATGTAGTTGTTTCCACTGACAGAATCATCTAAAGGCAGCACAAAGTCCCCAATGAGTGAATGAACACGCTTGGAAGACTCCAGCTCCCAGCCTTTGGACAGTACTAGCATAGACAAGCTGAGCTTTGCTCAAATTGTGAGCAAAATAAATGTTGCGGTTGCCTTAACCCACTATGTCTTAGGGAAGATTGTTTCATTGCTATAGATAACTGGATTAGCATGAAAAAGTTCTGGGTTTTCAAGGAACAGAAAGAAAGCCACTGTTCCAAAGGAGTGGGACACAATTGGAACTTGCAAGAACCTGTAGGATTTTCTATGTGTCAGGGTAATACGAAAGAAGGTTTTAAGCTTTTCAAGTGATATGAGCAGGTTTGTGTTAGAAAACTATCATTGTCACTGCTCTGTGAATAATGCATCGGAGGGGATGGGAGCGCAAAGGAGCAGAGAGGAAGGGAATGCAATTCTGGCAGCAACTGGGGAAAGGGGTGAGTAGATGAACTCATGATTCTTTTTAGAGGGAGACAGAAAAAACTTGGTAAGCTATCAGATATGTTTCACGCATTATTATTACTACTGTTATTCTATATGAATAGAATCAGTTTATTTGGGGGGCAGAAAGCTAGGCACTAGGATACAAAGATAAATAGCAATGTATTTGTCAAGTTCAGTCTAACCATCAGAGACACAAGCTGGTGTTCTGATAGAAGCTTGGATGGGCACCAAAAGTGTACATGGATAGGCTACCCAAGTGTCACAGGGCAGACGTGTGAAGGGATGGAAATAGACCCTTAAACACAATTAAAAAAACATTTAAAAAATTTCAATCTCCTGAGTTTATAAAAAGGCTTCTTAGTCCCTTTCCAACTTCAAGGTCACCACCATACAATGGGCTCTATTTTACTGAGAGTTGAATAGTGAAAAATTTTCCTAATTGCCTAATTCACTTCCCTAGTTCCATATCCTTTCAAGTTTGACCTATCTTCCGTAGTATAGAAACATTAAATATTCTAAAATATCATTTTCTTAATTTAACTTTCCTGCTCTTGACACCATGAGTTGCTATCATATATTTATTGAAGTGGTTTAAAATTCCTTATCCCTGTATTTAATAAATTCAAAAGCTGTACATATCTACCTGTATGCTTAGACCACTTTAAAAATCTGGGCTATTTATGGGTGACCTGTGTGCTTCCTGGCCACACTACCACTGTCCTGTACATACTAACGTGTCTTGGCTAACCAAGTCCTAGTCTTCCCTGAAGTCTTTATAGGTCTCCCTCTCTCCTTCTCTCCCTCTCTCCCTCTCTCCTTTTCTCCCTCTCTCTCCTCTGATAGCATTTAGTGTGTGAGTGGCCTGTTGGGAACCTAATAAGCCATCATATGAGAGGTAATGATATGTGTTAGGTCTGGACACAGCCTTTGAGCATAGAGGACACAGGTTCAGGGCACCCTGAATAGGAAACCTTTCTATGTGCATGGCCTTTCTATGTCTCAGTTTCTACATCTGTGAAATGAAGATAATGATATTGCCACCTCAAAGAGTTGTGGGAAGATTTTTGTATAATAAACCCCTACAGAAGTGTATAGCAAAGGAACAGGAAAAAATAGCTCAACAACAGTGAATACGAATTATACATCAGTCATTCTACAATTACTCATTTAACGTAATTACATTTCCAAAATATTTGAAGGATACATGAAAATTTTAGGTAATAGATTTGCTGAATTTCTTAACAAAAATATCTATGATTTCAATACCCATTAAGAAGACAAAGCAACCAAACAGAACTATTCCTTTGTTTTCACAGGGTATAATGAACACCTCATGGGTCTTGCTGAGAGTCACCTTTTCACATACAGGCCCTTTCTGAATGTTTCCACAAGAAATTACTAAACATGGTTAACTCTTGGGAGTAGAAGTGATGGGCAACAAAGGGACTGTAGTAGAAAATTCCCCTTCTGTGAATTTTAACTTTTCTATGACTGTGATTTTAAAAGACAAAGTAAATATAAAAATTCAGAGGCACGGTTAAAAGCAATTCTTTTCTTGTATAGCATATGATATCCCACAAAATTTTCAAAGACTGCTTAAAACAATGCAACTCTAAATGGATTTCAGGGACTGTACTTGTACTGATTAAACATAATGAGTTCTGTATTTCTGTAGCAATATCATTAGACCACTAATCCAGTAAACATCATGTTAAGGTCTTCCACATTGACTCTTATGTGCTACTCATTTGTGTTTAATTTAACATGCCATATTGACTTGATAAATACTGCAAATTAAAATTTGAAATGGGTCAACTTTGAAATTCCAAGATGTCTGAGAAGGAGGAAAACTGCTCTGTTGAACAGTATTACATTTTTATTCATTTAAAAAATTCACACCTTGTTCAATATTTCATATTTCTGGTGCAAATATATTTAATAGTAATTTTAAATGAGGCTTATATTTAGGGGGAACAATATAAAATAAGATAATGACAGTGGCTGAGTAATGCAGATGTGCAATGTACTTTCCTATACAGCTGCCATATTCCTGATTCCTCTGAATTTCCTAAAACTCAGAGCAAAAATTGAAAAAATGATCAATTATAACAAAGGATTGCTTAATAGGAAGCACAAATATTTTTGCAATTCTAATCTGTGTGTGTGTGTGTGTGTGTGTGTGTGTGTGTGTGTAGGGGTGGTGTGCTGGGGATTGAACCTAGGTATAGTCTACCTCCAATCTGCACCCCTAGCCCATTTGTTTTGTTTAGAAACAGGGTCTCACTAGGTTTCTGAGGCTGTCCTCAAACCTGCGAACCTCCTGCCTCAACTTCCCAAGTACTGGGATTTACAGACATGCACCACCACACCTAGCTATCGTTCTAATTTTAAATGTTATTCTCTTATAAACTTTCTTACCCTATTACTCTGTACTAGCCTTAAACTCTTTTTTACAGACCAAAGGAGAAAAAGTCTTGAAAAAGGAGAATAGCGAGCATTAAAAGTACCTATCAAATTAGAGAAGAAATCATATACTTCTTTCTCTTTCTGTTTGCACATGCTTTTTTTCCTCCCACAGTCTCAAAAACAGTATTCCAAATGGTTGAAAATGATCTGCCTATTCCAATCTCTCTAAACTTAGAAAGCTTATCTTCTCCGAAGGGTACTCGTTACTGAACCTCTGTTATCTTAGCACCGGCCTGGACGATTGTGATTTTTCAATATATGGAGGATGCTAGTAACAACCATATGAACAGTGAGGAGGGATGATGGCAGTGTCTTCAGTACCTGAACTGATGACTCCTCTAGGTAGAACTTCAGATGAGTCCTCTCAGGAGCTCCAGAAATGTGTATCACATTTTCTAGCAAACATCTACATCTAAGTTGTCTCCACAGGTGTCTCACATCCACCTGACCCTACACTGAACTTCTCTTCACTGCATTTCTGGCTTCTAGAGTAGGCAAAACACAGCCCAGTCGTATGCTATTGTATAGGTGAAGGACACTATCCCATCAACCAGACTCCCATCCAGCACTATCTTGAATGCATTCTGAGCAAATCCACCAGTCTATACATCTAACTGACCGTACACCTGTCCCTATGTCTTCATCCTAGCTTCAGATTGATAACACAAACTTTTTCTTTACCAGATTTTTTCAAAAAGATTTTTTTAAATTGACAGATTTAACTGACAAATAAAAAGTGTATATATTATGGTGTACAACATGATGTGTTGAAATAGTTATACAGTGTAGAATGGCTAAATCTAATCTACATTTATTACTTCATGTATTTGTCATTTACTTGTGGTGAAAACACTTGAAATCTACTCTTTTAGCAAGTTTCAAGTATACAATACATTGTTATTAACTATAATCACCATGCTGTACAAAAGATCCCTGAATCTCTTTCTTCCTAACTGAAATTTTGTATCTTTTCTCAAAGATCTCAACTTTTTTTTTTATGGTGACTGGAGCTTGAACTGGGGTCTCTACCTCCAAGCTATACCCCAGCCATTTTTATTTATTTAATTTTGGAACAGGGTCTCACTAAGATTCTGAGAGTTTGGTTAAATTGCTGAGGTTGGCCTCAAACCTGCCATCCTCCTGGATTCAGCCTCTCAAGTGCTGAGATTATAGGTGTGCACACCATGCTCATCAATGACCTCCTAACACATCTTGTTGCTTCTACTCCTGATCCATCTCCCTGTCTACTGACAGTGTAATAATCTTTAGGGAACTTTCCAAACACTTGAAGTAAAGAACACGGAATAAGTGAGCAGAATTTATTTGGACTCAGTGAATAAACTAGTATTCCGTCCTTAAACCTGAAAAGTAACCCACAGATAATGAAGACAAATATCATGAGTGAATAGATAATAGTAGCAACTGAATCTGAAAACATGTTTTTATAAATGTTACATGGAGCGGGATGCAGTGGCACACACCTATAATCCCAATCCTTGGGAAGCTGAGACAGGAAGATTGCAGGTTGGAGGCCAGCCTCAGAAACTTAGTGAGATCTTGCTTCAAAATAAAAAAGTCTGGGGGGTGTCTCAGAGATAAAATGTCCCTGCATTCAATCCCCAGTGCCGCACAGATACACACACAAAACAAAGTTATGAGGTTTACTTTCCATCTGTTCTTTGAGATCTGCTCTTTAATCCCCTTCAACTCTTTGCTCAGGGAGGCCGACCTCTATGGACGGCATCACTAGGCTCCCTGGCCATTTGACTTTCTGGTTGGATTGAGCCAATAGGAAGCTCTACCATAGAGAAGACAAAAGAAGGAAGAGGCGGAGATATCCATCCCCCCTCACTGTATTTCTTTTTTGTTTTTTCAGTTTTGGGGATTGAACCCGGGGGCATTCTACCTCCAAACTACACCCCCAGCCCTATTGTTTAGTCTTTATTTTGAAACAGGGTCTCACTAAGTTGTGAATGGCCTCACTAAGTAGCGAGGCTGGCCACAAACCTGGATCCTCCTATCTCAGCCTCCCAAGTACTGGGATTACAAACCTGCACCACCATGCCCGGCTCTCACTGTATTTCTATATGTTTGTAGGCCATTTAACTCTTCTATGATGCCAGATCTCACCAGGCCCTCAAAATTAAATTATTTCCTTGCCATCCTATTCCTAGGAATAGTAATGACTTCCTGCTGATCCTATTCACAGGACACTGCAAAGTTCCCCTTAAAACTCCCTAAATCTCAGCAAACAGTTCCATACTGAAATTGCTCTGGTTAAACCCTTTGGAATGTACCACCATTTTCCTGCCAGGATCCTGACAAACATGTATGGCTTATGCATATAATAATTTGGGTTTATGCCATAAATAGAATAAGGCATGAATATAGGTATACATATATGAATATATATGAAATCTTGATAAACTTTCATATATGATCTTCCATATATATATATAAATTTCATATATATATATATATATGAAATTTTGGTAACCTTTAAGGAAACTATGAGATACTTCCCAGATATAAAAAAATTTGTTATGATTTTGCATAGATTGGTAGGACCTATAAGTCATTTTTGCAGAATAATTAGAACATATTTTACCACAAAAGACAATATATAATCTAGAGCACTGTTCTTCAAAGTGAGAGCCATGCACTGGTGCAGTTCTAGGGGCCTGGCTGTTTCTGACTGATCTGTGACAAGCACAGGAAAGATGAGTAAGCTTTTAGAAACTTGTATAGCAAAATTGACATTATTCAATATTTTTACCACAAATATTGATCCATTTTAGGTTATAAATTTGAAAACTGGCTCTTCATCACAGTTTTTACTTTCAAGCAATCATAAACTAGTAAAATTGCAAGTAAAATATGAAAGCTTTATTTTTCTGAACCATTGATAATAAGTTGCCAACACAAAAAGTTCAATTACGCTGAATATTGTATTTCTTAAAACCATAAACATTTTCTTACATAGTTAAATATAACCATCAATTATAAAAAAATCTATATCAATACATTATTATAATTTAATCGTAAGATCTCACTTAAAGTTATCTAGTTGTCTCAGTAATATATATGGATATTATAAATAAATAATATTTTATAATACTATTTTATTTTATAAATACTTTTATGTTATAAATATATATATATATATATAAGTATAAATATATATACATATAAATATATGTGTGATACTAGGGATTGAACTCAGGGGCATTCTACATCTGGGCTATACCCTTAGCCCTTTTTTATTTTTTTGAAATAGGGTCTCACTACGTTGCTGAAAGTCTCACTATATTGTTGAGGCTGTTCTTAAACGTGTAAGCCTCCTGTCTCAGCCTTCCAAATACTAAGATTATAGGTGTGCACTACCATGCCCAGTTTCCAGTAATATTTTAACAGCAAAAAAACTCCAGTTTAAAAGCATGAGTTAAGCCGGGCGTGGTGGCTCACGCTTGTAATCCCAGCACTTTGGAGGCTGAGACAGGAGGATCATAGGTTCGAGGCCAGCCTCAGGTACTTAGTGAGGCCCTCCACAACTTAGTGAGACACTGTTTTAAAGTAAAGAATAAAAAATAGGACTGGGGGGTAGCTTGGAGGTAGAATGCCCCTGGGTTCAATCCCCAGTACCACACACACACACAAAAAAAAGCATGAGTTGCCTCCCAATACCATCTTAACCTTCTGTCTGGAGTAGCTCAGGTGGTATGTGATTTCAATTTGTTCCATCAATGACAAAGTTTACTTTGATCCTATGCTTAAGGTAGTGTCTATTATGTTTATACTACCACCAAAGTTGTGCTTTCCCCTTTGTAATTCATGAGAATTTTTTTTTTTTTTTGCGGTACCAGGGATTGAACCCAGGGGCGTTCTACCTCTGCGCTATACCCCCGGCCCTATCTTTTATACTTTATTTTGAAACCGGGTCTCACGAAGTTGTGGGGGCCTCACTAAGTTGAGAGAGAGAGAGAGAGAGAGAGAGAGAGAGACAGGGAGAGAGAGAGAGAGAGACAGAGAGAGAGAGAGAGAGAGAGAGAGATCTGAGGCTGGCCGCGAACCCGGATCCTCCGGTCTCCGCCTCCCAAAGTACTGGGATTACAAGTGTGCGCCACCACGCCTGGCCAGTTCATGAGAATTTTACAGGATGTATTCTGAACTATAGAAGCATCCTATTCATCACGAATGTTTTAGTCAGCATTTTCACTGCTCTGACCAAAATACCTGACAAGCACAACTTAGAGGAAGAAAGGTTTATTTAGCTCACAGTTCAGATGTTTCAGAGGTCACTCCTTAATCAGCAGGCTCCAGGCAGGAACCTTGGTGGCAGGCTGCAGGGAAAAGCATGTGAAGCAGAGAGAGAGAGAGAGAGAGAGAGAGAGAGAGAGCGCGGGAGGAGGGATGGAGGTACCAATACAGTCCCCAAGGTCAGGCCCCCAGAGACCCACCTCCAGCCATGTACTGCCTCCAAACTTAGCTGCACTACTAAACATAGGAGCTTTGGGGAACATTTTAAATCCAAACCATAACAATGAAGATTCAAATCATTTACTTATGTATTTATGTCTGTTTGGGGTCACAGTTTGCTATCTTATTCAATGGATTATAATCTATTACTATTATTACTTACTTTGATGTTCATATTATCCATGACTCAAGTAATAGATCCTTTAAGCTAGTATCTGTGTTCTTTCAACAGGTTCCCATAATTTCTTACACATTTCCTTGCATTCTAACAAAACAAGCTGTTCCAGGTTCATCCTGTACTTTCCCACCCTCAGCCATGAAATCAGCCATTTCTCTAAGAAGCTGCAGTGGCTTTTAGGAGATAATGGTATTTATGAGCCAAGAACTGAAGGAAAGAGGTAATCATTCTTACTGTGTTTCCATGGATCTCAGTTTCCTCAATGAATTAAGCCAGGGAATATATGCATGTACATACATACATATTTGTGTGTGTATGTGTGTATACACATTCATATACACACATATATTTACATTTATATTCCTCATAATATTGCTCTTCCATAGGTCTATATTTAAATCTGCATCCATTTTCATATCAACATCTATCTATTTAACCATGACTTAACTTGAATATCTGTAATATTAGTCCACCACTGTGTTTAATAGAGTTTTCCCTATTTCTGTATTTGTAAAACCCTTCTCTGCCAGTGTGAAAATTGGATTTCATTACCATTAATGTATTTAGATATATGATCAGCCCTCCTCTCTGTAACCAATCTCCGCATCTCTTTTAGCACCAATTCCTCTGCCATATCAAGACATAGATAGTTCAAGAAGTCCCAATTCAGAGGAATTATTTTTAAAATTGTAAAGAAATATGGATCCCTAATATCACCATTTTCACATAATTAATAGAAAACAAAGAATAAAAAATAAATGTGAAAATATGGGTGATACAATAGAAAAATAACATATTTACATAATTCATAATTGTTTGTGGGATAAGTCAAAGAAATCACCTTGCTGGGACATATTTTTCAAATCACAAGAAATGCATATGTCTATGTAACTGGTATTTCTATCTCCCTACTCTCTGTTATCCTGCCACTGGATTCTTGAATATACATGACAAAACACTGAGAGAAGATAAAAAATGGACTAAACCATACATATTTATTGTTTTGTTTTGTTCACTTCCTCTGTGGCCCAGTATATCAGGCAAAAAAAAAATTTATGACCTTCTACTCATTACCTGCCTATTTTCAGTAAGCAAAAAATTTTCTCTACTTATACATAGTTGCTAATACTATATTATATACTTAAATTTTGCTAAGACAGTAGACCTTAAGTGTTCTCAACACACACAAAATATGGTAGCTATGTAAGGTGATGGATAAGTTAACTAACTTGGTGGTAATTATTTCACTAATCGTATATGTACATCTAAATATCAAATTGTATACCTTAAATGTATACAATTTTATTTGTCAATAAAGCTGGAAAAAATAAAGTCAGAATAACATCAATTGAAAACACTCAGCAAACCTAGACAATAATAATGGTGACCTGTTGTCAAGAATCATTCCAGATATTGGTAAAATTAGTTGTGCTTGTACCCATGCTCAAGAGGAGCACTGCATATCAGTCAAACTTCAGACTATGATAGTGAATTAACATGCAAAGGAAACTGCAGAAAAGAATGAATAATGGCTTATTATCACTATGCTTTAAAAACTTAAAATGATCTAGCTCACCTTAATCTATAGCCAATAGTTGTCAGATCACCTATTAAATCAAATCATTAAGTATTTATTGAGCACTGATTATGTGCAAGGCACTCTGGCATTAGAGCAGATCATAAATTAGACAAAATTTGGGGGCCTCATAAAGCTTTCATTATGCTAAGGTAATAAAGGTAAGGATAAATAAATAGACTGACTTCGAGAGAGGTAAGTATATAAAATGTGTTATAGATATGAAAGGTTCAGGGAAAAGTAGAGCAAGAAAGGAGGATTGGGAAGAGCAAGTTAGTGATTGGTTAGCAAAGAATAGTTTCACTGTGAATATGATATTTTGAATAGACTGGAGGAAGAAATATTGTACTTTCATCAAATTGTATGATAAATTAAAATTATAACCAATTACATTAATTATAAACTTTCCATTAAGAGTCAACAAGAATCATAAAGCACACCAAGGAAGAATGGTTGTCTATAGGCAGGAATAAGGGAGAACGGAATACAATAGGAGACAAAGTAAGAAAAAATCCAGAGATCCAAGAAAAGTTAGACCATATAGGCTGTCTTAAGGACCTAGGCATTTCCTTTGCATGATATCGTGGTCACCAGAGAATGGATGCTTTATTGGTTCATAAGAATTTCATTTTAAAAGTAGGCATTGGGGATCAGCATCTCAATCATTTCAGATATTTCCAAAGCCTTCTGGTGCACTAAACTATATAGTTAGAGACACAATGGGTTACGAGAAAAATAGCTACTTAGAACAATTTATAGAATAACAATGTACACTCTAAAATAAAACTTCAAAAATTTCTAGGTTTATTTATGAATATTCTACTATCGAGCTCTGATCAGCATGCATAGTTCAGTACAAACACTGTAGTTTCAAATGCAGAGCTTCACATTCCACATTGTACCCGAGCATCCTTAATGCTGTCTTCTTGTTTTGAATTCAAAGAGTTTTGAGTTCTGAGTTGAATTTTTCAGAAGTAGACACACTCGGTTTTTGAAAGGCATCAAAGCAGTCTTTGCCATTTTTCATTTTATTTATTCTCATGAAAAATTTCCGAGACAAAAGTGAGAAAATGGTAAATGAACTTAATATATCCATATCACCTTCAGCAATAAAATACAGACCCAATCTTCCTTCACTCCACATAGTGTGTGTGTGTGTGTGTGTGTGTGTGTGTGTGTGTGTGTGTGAGAGAGAGAGAGAGAGAGAGAGAGAGAGATTTGTTTTTTTGGTTTGAATACTTCACAGGTAGTGTTGTATACCACCAGTATGTATTTAATCAGATATTGGTAATCATTACCTGGATACATTTATTCATTAGGAGTTGAAACGTTTTACTTTTTAGAGACATGATTATAAGAATCTATTGTGAGGATCAAGGAAAGTGGTATCAGAAAAAGGAAGATGTCACTTCAGTGGTGTCAATCAGAGGTAGATACTAATTGACTATTGGCCTTTAGTATTCTGTCACATACAAACTATGTCCAATGGCATAACTGCTATATATTTACATATGCCTAAAGATGGTATTTAAAATATCTAGATAAATTTGGAAGATTGAAAATATGTATGAGTGTTGCTTGCTCCTGAAACTACTAAATTAGAAAATACATTCACAAAGGATTGTCTTGGAAGTCATAACAGGATCACTTAGACTCTTAAGAATCCAATCTTGTCTAGCTGTGTACCCATGTGACTATCTTGCAACCAGACAAGGATTAGTTCTAGGAAAAAAATTAACCAAAAAGCCTCAGGACTCAGGATATCAGGCATGGAAAAATTCCGAGGTGAGGCCCAGAGATAGGCCCTGAGATGACTGGAGAGGTAGGGGGTAACTGACAGTCTGCATGTGAAATGGGGAGGATGCTTGCCCCTTTTCCCACCTGGGTCTCAGGCAGGCAGCCAGGATTATTTTAGTTCTCAAGGAAAACCAAATGCCAAATAAAAACTCATAAATGGTAGAATATGAGAAGCCAGATTGCTACATGATTGTCTCTAGTGAGGTCCTCTAATTGGCTTAGCTGGCTATGACATTCAGTAAACTTTTTAGTGCAATGAAAGAGTTATTTAATTATGAGATAATCACAAAATGTTTTTACCAGGCAGGAAGAATTTGATATGGATCTGAGAAATGGGAGATTTTGATAGTAACTAAAATAAAAAAAGAAAATGATCTCTAACATCTGAAATAATACAAAGATGCCCACTTTTACTCCTCTTACCCAAGGCAGAACTGGAAGACCTTGTCTGAGCAAGCAGGCAAGAGAGAGAAACAAGAAATAAAAGGCATACAAATCATAAGGGACGAAGCCAAATTATCACTGTTTGGAAATGGCATGATCTTACACATGGAAAAACCCAAAACTCCACCAAAAAAAATACTATTAGAATTAATAGACAAATTCAGCAAAGTTGCAGGATACAAAATAAACATGGGAAATTTGGTAGTGTTATTATACCCTAATAATAAATTATCTGAAAAAGAAATAAAGGAAATTTCATTTTCAAAATAGCTAAAAATAAAAATAGCTAAAAATAAAATTTAACCAAAGAAATGAAAGATCTCCATAATGAAAGCCATAAAAATCTGATGAAAGGAATTAAAAAGAACACAAATAAATGGAAAGACAGACCATGTTCATGGAATAGTGAATGTTAAAATATCCATACCACTCAAATAAATATAAAGATTTAATGTAATTCTTATCAAAATACCAGTAAGATTCTTCACAGAATTAGAAAAAGTAATTCAAAATTTGTATGGAAATACAAAAAATAATCCAAGTCGCCAAAGCCATCTTGAACAAAGAGCGAAGCAGGAAGCATTGCACTACCTGACTTCAAAGTATATAACAAAGCTGTAATAATCAAAATAGACTGACATTGTGATAAATAGAAGCATAGACCAATGGAACAGAATAGAAACAGCCAAGTGATTTATGACAAAGGTGCCAAAAAGGAGAAAGGCTGGCACCTTCAATTAATTGTGCTGGAAAAACTGGACCTCTACATGCAAAACAATGGGACTAGACCCTTTTCCCTTACCAGTTACAGAAATCAACTCGAAATGGATTAAAGACCTCAAGGTAAGATCTGAAACAATGGAACTGCTAGAAGAAAACACAGAGGAAACACTTGAAGACAATGGAATGTGCAAGGATTTTTTTTATAAAACTTGAAAATCACAGGGGAAAAAAGCAAAATTAGACAAATGAGATTGCAAACATTTTGTACAGCACAGTGAAGACAACCTACAGAACAGGAGAAAATATTTGCAAGTGGCTATCACAGAGAGTATGTAAGGAACTCAAACAACTCAGTAGTGACAGTATCAATAATAATAATAATAATAATAATAATCTGATTATAAGTAGGCAATAATCCTTAATAGATATTTCTCAAAGGAAAACATTTAAATGACCAACAGGATATAAGAAATGCTCAACATCACAATCTTCAGGAAAATGCAGATCAAAACCACAATGAGATATTACTCTAGTTAGAATGGCTATTATAAAAAAAAACAAAAGATAGGAAGTGCTGGGAAAGATGTGGAGAAATTGTGATCATGTACACTGTTAGTGGAAATGTAAATTAGTACAACCATTAGGGGAAACAGTAAGGGGATTCCTTGAAAAATTAAAAATATCATATAAATATCATATAATCCAGCATTTCCACTGGTTATCTATCCAAAGCAAATAAAATCAGTATATGGGAGAGACATCTGCACTGTGTGTTAATTGTCGCACTATGTGCAGTAGCGATGAATGGAAACAACCTAAGTATCCACCAACTGATGAGTGGGTAAAGAAAATGTGGTACATATACACAATGAAATACTATACAGCCATAAAAAGAACAAAATATTATCATTTCCTGAACAGCGTGGATGAACCTAGAATATCATTACGTTAAGTGAAATAAATAAGGCACAGAAAGACAAGTACTGTGCGTCATCTCACTCACTTGTATAATGTAAAAATCCTAATATCACAGAGGTTGAGAGTAGAATCTTGGTTATCAGAGGTTGGAGAAAGGAGGTGGAAGGGAGGGGTACGGAAAGGTTGATCAATGGTTACTAAGTCACACTTCAATAGGGGCAAGAAGTTCTGGTGTGCTATTGTACAGTAGAGTTCTATAATCAAGTCGTTGTATACATTTTGAATAGCCAGCAGAAAGGATTTTGAAAAATTTCACTGTAAAGAAATACATGTTTGCCGGGCATGGTGGCGCACGCTTGTAATCCCAATACTTTGGGAGGCAGAGACCGGAGGATCTGGGTTCGCGGCCAGCCTCAGCTCTCTCTCTCTCTCTCCCTGTCTCTCTCTTTCTCTCTCTCTCTACTTAGTGAGGCCCTCCACAACTTCGTGAGACCC
>PVJS01010229.1:15918-30215 GCA_004027185.1 Glis glis | reverse complement strand
GAATATGACAAAGAATAGAGAAACAGAGATGTACAGATCGCAGAAGGAAAAGTCAGGAGAGAAGTGGTCTGAGTGGTGGTGGACCAAGATGGATGAGGCCACATGGTGGGGCCTCTGGTGGATTCCACGGAAGACACTCTTATGATCTGAATGTTTCACACATCTTCAAAAGGTGAACAGGTTGGGGTTATTCCTGTGTGTCTAAGGGCAGCTTTTACTAACAAGGAAACTGGTCTGCTGCCATTCTGAGCATCAACATTAGGCTACGAACAAATTGAGGTCCGTTTTTACCTTTAGTTCCTCTTTAAGAATGTAACACAGAACTCTGGACACTACAGGATGCGAATCACATGTCTGACTAGGATATACATCATCATATAAGCAGGACTCAACATGGCAATAAAATAGCTACATATACTATGAACAGATGTTTTTGGTTAACTTTTCCTCTATAAATAGTTACCCTTTGCAGTATGTATATGCTTACTGCTTTCAAAAGGAATCATAGACTGTTTACATAAATGATCAACTGGGCCATTTGCATAGCAAGTGCTTAGAAATAAATTTTGATGACTTCATTCCAAACTTCTATTTACTACCTATTTTTTTTTTTTTTGCGGTACCGGGGATTGAACCCAGGGGTGTTCTACCTCTGAGTTACACCCCCGGCCCTATTTTTTACTCTTTATTTTGAAACGGGGTCTCACGAAGTTGCAGAGGGCCTCACTAAGTAGCTGAGGCTGGCCGTGAACCTGCGATCCTCCTGTCTCAGTCTCCCAAGTACTGGGATTACAAGCATGAGCCACCACGCCCGGCCTACTACCTATTTTTACTTTTATTTTTAGGATGATCAGAATGAACTGATCATATAAGACTACTGGAAATAACTATTTTGACCTGAAAATAAATCTGTTGCTACGCTTAAGTGGAAGAATTTAGTACATCATTCCTCAAATTATAGAACTCTATTTTCATGACATGTTGATGGGCGATCTGTAAAAAGCAACAATTACAAATAATTCCATAGTCAACTATATGGCAAATGTTGAGTAAAACAAAACTACATGGGTATCCTTCTAAGGAACTTCACAGAGCCAATGTAAGACGAAAAACCAACAAGAGGGGATTAAAGTAGACAGCATTTTCCAACTTTATTGGACTGTACAATCTTTAATTTATGTATGTTTTCCAGAATACCCATTAACATCCCTGAACACAGTCTGAGGGAGTCCCTGGTCTGGAGGATTAGATTAACCTCTGATCTCTTTAGCTGTTTCCTGAGTGAGGTGTTAAATAAATCCTGACTAACATTTCAAATCATTAATGAACAAACAGCACCTGTTTAAATATTTGAAATACTTTCATTTTACATTGAGGCATAAAGGATCTCTTTTAAACCAAAAATAGATTCTGAAGCTATGCAATATAACTAGCTTTAATGTGAAATATCTCAAGATATTTTATGTTGTTTTAAATGGATAAAAATTCACTGAGAGAAAACAGAGGCATTCACCTTGATATTACTTAGTTCCATTAAAACTTCACACTTCATATGAAATGCTTCTGTGGTACATTAAGAATGTATACAAATAGTTTGTTTTAAAATTTCTGCATTTAAGCCGGGCATGGTGGCACATACCTGTAATTCCAGTAATTGGAAGGCTGAGACAGGAGCATCACAGGTTTGAAGCCAGTCTCAGCAACTTCGGGAGACCATTTCAAATAAAAAATAAAATAGAGCTGGGGGTGTAATTTGGAGGTAGAATACCCCTAGGTTCAATCTCTAGTGCCACATTTAATAAATAAATAAATAATAAAAAATTCTGCTTTTAAAACTCATCCAGTTTATCTGCTTATCCATTTAGTTAAATTTTATTATTATATTTATCAGGATTTAGGAGTTAACTACCCTTAAAGATACTCCTTTATACTTACAGGAAATATTTTTGTTTTCAGTAATTATAAAAGAATTTATCTAAGAATAATATATATAAATTCTATGAATACACATAAATACAGCAAATCACATTTATTGGAGAAAAAAATGGAAGAAAATTAATTCTACCTAACCAGTCACAGCTATAATGATCATTTCAATGTATTTGCTTTTAATTTATTCATCTTTTAATATACATTGACCCAAAAAATAACCCAAAATAGACACATATACACAAGCTCTAAACACACACATACTCTATATATACCACAATCCTCAACATTAATAAACATACATACTCAAACTTTCCAGCATACACACTCACACTTCGAATACACACATATATACACACACACACACACACAGATATGAACCTATCTACACTGGGTTTATGATGCATATGGAACTATTTTTATTCTTCTAAGTAAAAGATATATAATAAATATTTCTCTATATCATTAATCCTTTGAAACATGATATGTCACGTAGGACATATCATATGCACATTTTTTACTAATTATTATGTATAATAATTGCACATGCATAAGTTTATCATTAATTAAACCATTCTTTACTGATGAAAATTAAGGTTGTTTGAAATAAGTTATTAGGACAAAAACACTTTGAAAGAGTCTTTATGTGTAATTCTGGATTTTTTCTTGTGAAAATTCCTACAAGTGTAAAGTAGAATCAACATGCATAATAAATATTTAAAAATTTTGATACTGCTAAAGTTCTCTCTAGAAAAGTTTTACTATTTCCACTTCCCCATAAACCATGAGATAGCTCATTTTCCCACACGCTTAACAGTCTGCATTACAATTGATTTTTGCCACCTTCACAGGAGAAAATGATCATTATTTTAATTTATATTTCTTAGATCAGTAGACAGACTGAATTGCATGTGTGTAAATGTAGGACTAGCAATTTATTCTCTTTGTCTATTTTTCTAGTGTTACATTCTACATTATTTACATAGTTATTTTACATATTAATATTTTTAAAGCTTTTTCATATAGGCTACAATATTTTCTGAGTTAGATCTGCCTTTCAATTGTGTTCATGGTGGAAAACAATCAAAAGCTTTCAAGTACACATATACTCCTCTTTATCCAAAAGTTTCAAATCTATTATTTTTTTATTTTTTCTTCTCAGGAGAAATTGAGAGTTACTTTTTGAAATCTGTACTTTTCTCTCCATTCCTCCTATGAGATTCCTATTACAAGTGTATTGGATTGGTAAATTAATTTTGGTGGAATTACCATCGTAAGACAGCTATCACTTATTGAAAACTCACTATTGTCTAGGCAACATTCCAAATGCATTACAATCAAATGGGACAGGCATTCTAACACTAAAGAAGATAGCTGAGCACATGTATTATTTCCCAGCAACAATTTGTGGACATAGGACTTCAACTCATTCCTTCTACTTGCAAAGGATCCATTCTCATGTTACACAGCATTTAATATGAGTTATTCCATCAAGAAGCATGCTATGTGGGTCTTTTATATTAAAATCATGCATTAAGTCCAGTCAGGTTTTCTCACTGCCCTCATATTGATCATGCTTCTCATCCTTAACTCTTTCTACATGAGTTTCTTTTCCTGAGAGATTTCAGACTTTCTACAGGGTCCTCTCACTCCCCCAAAGTCAGCTCTGTATCTTCCTGTTTTGATAAAGCAGGTCTGAGGGATTCGGCCAGGGTTTCCTCTCCTCATTTCAGATGGGAACAGAGGAGGCTTCAACTCTGCCAGCAATGCCTCCAAACCAGCCCCTGTGCACAATGTGGTAAAGCAAGAGATGCTCAAAGGGTCCTCTATTCATTATTTACAGTTTTTCTTTTCTCAAAATAAATAGTTTTGATGAAAGTACATAAGAATAAAAAAACTGGAATTTGATATACCAATCATCTGTCCTTCTTCCTTCTACCTACAAAAAATTAATCTAGAGAGAAGAAAAACAATTAGTAAACTATATTTTTAAAGAATATAGCTTTCTACAAAATGGTTTAAAAAAATAAATGATAATGCAACATCATCTCTCAATTCACAGTTTGTTTCAAAAAGTAGTTAAGTGTCTCTGTTTTCAGACAATTTGTTAACTCTTGAAAGAAAAAGAAAATAATGTAAATTCATACAATGTACACACAGCAACATTCCAGGAGATGTAAATATCAAAATACAAACACAAACTCACATTTTTATAAAGTAATAGTGAATGCTTATTCAATTTCAACAGAGAAGGGCTTTCCATGATTAAAAGGGATGAAGGATTACTGTAGAAATAGTTATAGATTTTACAATGTCAGATTTGAAATTCCCAAATCTAAAAAGAAGTATAGAAAATTATAAATATAAGAAATTTTAGGAAGCCAAAATAACCCTGCTATCAATATCTGAAAAGTATCTATTAGTCTTTGTAGGGTATGTGTCTTGATTCTTCTCACTAAGGTCAAGAGATAGCAATCTTTCACACATTATGATCAGTTTCCTAAACCACCAGCTCCTTTTTCAGTCTATTAGACTTTTCCAGGGCCTTCAGTTCTTTCTAATGCCTAAGCTGGTCATATTTTGTACTCTTGCTCAAAGGAATCCAAAATCTGCAGTATCTATAAAGTAAAATCTGATTTCTGCTCTATGGCCTAGGATTTGCTTAATAAGCAGACCCTTCAAATCTGAAGTTCAGCAATCACTCTGTTTAGTTTAAATTTGAAGAGAAAATCCCTAAAATATACAGAAACTTATAAATAATTATTGGGCTGGAGATGTAGCTCAGTGATAGGGTGCTTGCCTAGAATGCAAGATGCCTGGACATCAATTCCCAACACAGAAATCAAAATTGTTATATTATTTCAAAATATTATAATAATCCTTTGTGGAGGATACTGGGTATGGAACCCAGGGGCATTCTATCTCCAAGCTACACCCCCAGCCCCATTTTATTTTTTATTTGGAAATACGGTCTCACTGAGTTGCAGAGGGCCTCACTAAGTTGCTGAGGCTGGCTGCAAACCTCTTGTCTCAGCCTTGCAAGCACTGGGATTACAGTTGTGTGCCTCTGTACCTGGCTATATAATAATCCTTTAAAATATAATAATATAATTAAAATTATATCAAAGGGTTAAAATCTTTTGCAGCAAGTAGAAACTGTAGAAATTGGTGATGACTATGTACAGAAAATTCCTAGAAGAAATACAAATGACTAATGAACATGAAAATATTCAAACACGACTAATCAAAGAAATGCAAATTAAAATACTGTTTTCCCTGTAAACTTAGCAGTGATTAAAACATTATAATCTTCCATGCTAAAAAGGGAGCACTGAATCAAGGCATTCTCATATTCTACTAACACTACAAATTGGCAAGCCATTCTGGAAATAATTCTGGCATGATGTTTTCAGAACTTTAATTTATATTCATACCCTTTGAGGTACTTCTAGGAGACTATTATAAGAAAGTAATAAGATCTGAAATATATATATACTTATACAAAGATTTTCATGAAGAATTATTTTAATAGATATACCAAAATAAAACAATTAAGGCAGGGTGTGGTGGCGCATGCTTGTAATCCCAGTACTTGGGAGGCTGAGACTGGAGGATCCAGGTTCGTGGCCAGCCTCAGCTACTTAGTGAGGCCCTCTGCAACTTAGTGAGACCCTGTTTCAAAATAAAGAATAAGAAATAGGGCTGGAAGTGTATCCCAGAGGTAGAATGTCCGCTGTCACCAAAAAAAAAATTAAAATGAATAAAATTATTAAATACTGATAATTAAGTGGAACAGTACACAGTCCTTAAAATCACTTTTATTAACTCTAATGAAATGGTAAAATGCTTATGTGAAATGTTAATTAAAAAATTAAGAAACATATGTATGTTACCAATTATTTACAAAAAATGGTTGTAAAAAGACTTGAAATATATTTATAACAATATAATGTGTAATTCCTTCTAAGTGATACATTAAAAGCAATTTTTATTTACACCTTTATAAAACTAAACAGAATAACTTCACTTCTGAGAACCTATTTTAAAACCAAAAATATGAGTAAATTGTTGATATACAAATAGCATGCAATTATGAAATATAACATGAAAAAGCAATTATGACATAAACTAAGGGAAATACATGCTAGGCTATTGTGGAGTCAATATGATTATACCTAAAAACAAAATTTTAATATCCCCAACATTTTTTATTAAAATGACTACATAAAAGTGAATACAAAATATGGTCGCACCTACAGAGGAATACACAGGAAGATGATAAATAATACGATCAGGAATACAGAAGTGATATATGACTGTACTGTTATTTTGGATATATACTTTCCAGAATATACATGTATAATAATTTTCCATATAAAAATGTGAATGACTTTTAACAGTTCTATTAGAAGACCACATCGAGTGAGAACACACACACAAGGGTAAAGTGCAGCATGACTAAATAGCATCAAAACGGAGAAAAACAAACAAGAGAGGGTATTCTCTCAAATCTCACTACGGCGACAAAACATGTTTAAAAAAGTGAGATAGGGCAGGGAAGAAAGGTTGTGACTTCATCAAGAGATGTCTTTGTCAGGAAAAGACATTTGCTTTGATGGTGTAAATAATTGTTTCCTTTGTTTTGTTTTATTTTTATTTGCAGAAGAACAATAGGATCAGAGGAATATTTTACTAGCATTTGTCCATATAAAATGTATTAGATTTAGCACACACTTGTAATCCTAGTTCTTGGGAGGCTGAGAAGGGAAAATCCAGGTTCGCGGCCAGCCTCCCCCCTCCAGAACTTAGTGAGACCCTGTTTCAAAAAAATAAGGAGTAAAAAATCGGAATGGGGGTGTAGCTCAGAGGTAGAATGCCCCTGGGTTCAATCCCCAGTACCACCAAAAAAAAAAAAATTATATATATATCTATGGAGAGAGAGAGAGGGAGAGAGACTTGATCCATTTGGGAGCCAGAGCAATGACTTAATCACCTAGGATTATTTTACAAAGAAAAAAAGAATGGTCTTGAGTATGTTTTGGAACTAGAATTGCTAAATTTAAAGATCAATTAATGTGGGGAATAGCGAGATGAATATCATATGGATCCGCCCATCTGAGTGTAGAAGACTAAGAGAATAAACAGTACTGTCCTTAAAGAGTCGAGGTAAATGAGTGGACAGAATAGCAAATATAGGCTATTAGTGTTTAGAGGATCCAATATGTTTTAATTATTTGTCTTGTTTTTCTCCTTTTTAGAGAGCAGTTGTATCTTTCCTCCTTGTGTAAAATTATCCTGGCATAATATACATCACAGAAGGAAGCTACATCAGAAGTCTGAATTGGCATTCAATAACCATCTCTTCTATACTTAAAAGTATTAAGTTTATCAAAATGATTCTAACTTCTTTATTTTAATATATGTTAAAGTTGAAAACAAAATCTGTAATGGGATGTGATTATTAAAAAAACCTTTTTCCCCAAAATATTTTTTCTTTTTTTTATGTATGTGTGGCACTGGAGATTGAACCCAGGGGCATTTTAACTCCAAGAGCTACATCCCCTGCCCTATTTTATTTTTGTTTTGAAACAAGGTCTCATTAGGTTGATGAAAGTTTCATTACTTGATGAGGCTGTCCTCAAACCTGCAATCCTCTTGTCTCAGCCTCGGAAGTACTAAGCTTACATATAAGTGTGTGCCACCACGGCCGGCTCCCCCAAATATTTTTAAATGTGAAAGCATGTGAATATATTTTTCAGTTATTACCTTGAAAATGTCATGTTCTGATTCATCTCGTTATCTAAAATGTATTAAAACACATTCAAGTTTCTATTGTGACACAGTGCAAATGAAGCCTCCTATGTCAAGATATTTTAAAATTCCAGGTTCATTTTGCTGCCCAGATTATCAAACCACAAATAGTGGGAATGGAGTGGGAAGGAAGAAGAGATTATTGAGAATTTGCTTCAAGAGCCTGTTATTTAGGAAGATGACAGTTCACACATGGGCAAGTAAAGAAGTCGTCCCCATCATCAACTTAAACCTTGATGGTTATTGAATGCCAATTCAGACTTCTGATGTAGCTTCCTTCTGTGATTTCAAAGTGGTTTAGTAAGATAGTTGACTTTACATTTGGAATTGCATGGACTTAACCATATATTACATAGAAAATGCCATTTTACAGATGGGAAAGCCAAAGCAATCTTCTAATGAATCACAGATTCAGAAAAAAGGGCACCTCTTAGATTATATAACACCAAGCAGATAATTTCCAATTTTGACAACACTACATTTCGTACATATTAAACAGATGAACTCCATCTTCACAGAGTTTTCATTACTGCATCTCAGGTCATTTCTGCCTGATGCCACGTGGCCACTTAAAGACAGGATTACGAAGCAAATTATCCACACAAAGTTCTTAATTGTGAATTCACAGACACAGACTCACAGTATGTTCATAAGTCTTCTAAATAGTTTTTGGAAAGAGAAAGCCATCAAATATATGGTAAATTTGCAAACAATATTTTACCTGGCAATAGAGCCAATGCAAGTCAGCAAATACCTATCTCACATGGTGAAATAGATCAAAGACTATCAATAAATAGCAAACAGGATTTCAATTTTAGTCAACAATTTCTTTTTCAGTGATACTATATTTAGCATCCACTTAAAGTGGTTAGAATAGCTCAATAATAATAGAGGTAATCCTTGCTTTTTATAAGTTTAGAATCTACCTAGAAAAACAAAACATTCACATATGTACTTCCTAAAGCCTGAGTCAGACCATAATATAGCATATGTCTCAGTAAACAGCATATAGAAAGAGTAAAACTCTGGAGTCGAGGGATGGGGTTTTGAACCCTGGCTCTTCCCCTTATTATATTACCTATGTGACTCTGGGCAACTTAATTTCTCTAAGCCATAGATTTTTCATGTGTTAAACCTGGGTAGTAATATATTCTTTAAATTTTTCCCATGAGAATTAAATAAAATAACATGAAGATTCTTAGCAGAGTATTTAGCACACAGTGTGTTAAACAATGTCAGATATTATTGTTTGCATGACACCTCCGCTCCCCCAAAATACCCTTTAAAATTGCCTTCCTAGCTTGGTGTGGTGGTGCACCCCTATAATCCCAGTACTTGGGAAGCAGAAACAAGAGAATCACAGGTTTGAGCCCAGCCTCAGCAATTTTGCAGGGCCCTGTTTCAAAATAAAAAATTAAAAGGGCTGGGGGTGTAGTTTGGAGGTGGAGTGACCCTGGTTCAATCCCTAGCACCAAAAAAAGAAGAAAAAATTCCTTCCATAAATTAAGAGTTTCTAAGCCAGAAATTCAGGCCCAGTCTGCTGCTTTTAGACATTTCTATCATACCACTCTCCTGTTTGCAATACTGAGCTTTAACCACATGACTTGCCTTTCCCGGATTTTTTCTCATATTATCCTATCCTTCTGCTTTTGAGTAATTTCCCCCATACTGTTCCACCCTTCTGTCATAGGTATCCCCTTTGATGACTCCCAAACACCTTTCCCATCTTACATTTCCTTTACCCCATTCAGTTTCATCATGGTCAGACCCAAGGGCAGCCTCTTGCATGATGTGACTAGATTCCCCTCAGCAGACCAAGGTCTCTTTGTCATTAATTCTGACAGCACAGTCTACTGGGTGATAAGCACCTGGTGCTAGTGAAATTGAGATCCTCACCATTAGGAACTGGTCTTTCCTCCTTTCAATAACCAAATCTGGCAGCGTATTTTCTGAGCAAAGCAAAATTGAAATAAATGCTGCATGGCGATGAATGAAACAGACTTAAAAGAAATGGGAGGATACCAAATCACTGGGCTTTCCAGTTCTATTCATTACTTAACTTGAAAGGTCCCCCAAGTGGTTGTCAAATCTAGTTATTTCATAATAATAATTCTATTTTATGGCCAAATATGCAAACTGACATATATTATGTACAACTTCAAGGAGCTATGTCTAGCCTCTTGAGAATAATATTATTCAATTACAGATTTTTTTAAAGAAGCTAGCAATGAAAGACTAAATCAGTGTTTCATTAAGTGAATGCTTTAATCTCTCAGGCACACAGATTTATGCTCATTTTTTAGAGATGGAAAAATTCTAAATCACTTATCCTTAATAAAACATAAAGTGAAATTGTGCTCATATTACCAAACAGCAGATGCATAACTTAGAAATGCATTTAATTAACTAAATATGTTTGTTCATGTGAGTCTGTCATTTTGTAATTCTAACTTTACCTAAAATATAAGCTAGACTTTTGTGGATACCACAGATATAAAATGTGGTATTCATGTTCTCCTGAGAACTTAATAAAAATTAAAGCATTTTGGCAAGAGCATGATGTAATCCAAACTGAGTGAGCACAGTTACTTTCCTGACCCACCATTCCAGGAAGAGAGTTGGCCCTGGGAATGAGGACCCAAGCTCTTTCTGCTTTAATGTTCCAGGATCCATAGGTCTTCCTAGCAATTATTTTAAAATTAATGACCGCTTTTTTATTTAATCATTTAACTAAATTTTCTGCCTGACCCTTCTTTAACTGCAGCAGATCTTTTGTTCCCTTCAAGTGATATTAGGACAAGTATAGGAAATTCAGGGTTAGGTTCTGACCTTTCCTTTCAGAAATAATTAGAACTGGTCCTTTTAACTACAGTGACTGACCTGCTGCAAAGAAGGGCAGCAAAGAAAGGTCAAAGACTAATGGAAGAAAGGTGCTAAGTGACCTTTCAAAACCCCCAAGTAGATATCACCCTTTATTCCATTTATTTGTCCATTGTTTACATGTCTTTCAGAAAGTAATCTAATAATAAGTTTACTGCATTACCCAAGTCACTATATGTGGCCAAATGGAGCTCAAACCCTGGGTCAGGTATCACCAACCTGTGATCCCAGGAGGGAAGGTGGGGTTTCAACCTCCTAGGACTTTACAGAAATTCTGTGTTAATATGCATTGCAGTTTTTTCCTTTTTGCACAGAAATTTGTTAGCTTTGTCAACTTCTTGAAGGCTTCTGTATTACCCCAGAAATGTTAAAACCACTAACATGAAATAATAAGATAGGTGTTAGAATACAGAGTATTCTATGCCCAAGTGACTTTAATAAAAGTTTTATAGCCAGGCGTGGTGGCGCACACTTGTAATCCCAGTACTTGGGAGGTTGAGACCAGAGGATCCGGGTTCACAGTCAGCCTCAGCTACTTAGTGAGGCCCTCCACAACTTAGTGAGACCTTGTTTCAAAATAAAGAAGAAAAAATAGGGCTGGGGGTGTAGCTCGGAGGTAGAATGCCCCTGGGATCAATCCCCAGTACCTCAAATAAATAAATAAATAAAAATAAAAGTTTTATAAGTATATTATTTTCAAAACTCCTAATATTCAAGTTAGAGACCTAAAACATAACTCCCAGTACATGAGCATACCTGTCTTGGGTTAAATAATCAGATTTCTTAGTAGGAATGCACTAAGTGGTAAAATAAACTGACTTTTTTTTAAACTGATGACTTATTGGAAACAGAAAGTTTAATAAAGAGGAAATCTGTGCATGGAAATGGAAATTGGAGGTAGAAAGCATACAAAGAGCAGGTAAAGTAGAGGAAACAGAAGGCCACTATTTGATTGCAGCATGGCAGAGGGGTTGAGAGCACATATTCTGGAGTCCAATGACTGGAAATGTGATCTGAATCTGCCATTTACAAGTTAGTGATGTGGTCTCAAAATGTGTACCCATGGGGCTTTGGTCAAGTTTAAATGGAATGTGCTTAGTGCAGCTTATGACACAGAGTAAGCACTGGTTAACTGTTAACTGCTGATGTCAGAAGCCACCAGTGGTGACAACCATGATGGAAGGTCTCACCTAAAATGAACATTAAGTTCAACAGCCTGACCCTGAGACAGGGTCACCTTCTCTCTCCTCGCTGTGAGTCACTCTCTATATCTGGGCCACTGTTGCTCTCACCTGATCTAACACTCACTCTTCCCCTCCCCCTTTCAATGTTTCTCACACCATATAGTACTTAAGACAGACTATGTATTAGTAGTAATAAAAATAAAATCAGATATCCAATCCAACCCATAAACTACTTCATAGTTCTTGTGATATAGGCAAGTCAGACTGGGTTATAAGTACCCTGCAAAATTATTTCAACTCAAAATCTTAAAATCTTATATAAATTAATTTTAAATGATCATATAAACAGCTGACTGGTAATTAATAGTCTCAACCTCAGCATCCCCACTTTACTGCTAACACCACCTCCATAATATCTCTTATAAAAATTCTGGCCGGGCATGGTGGCGCATGCTTGTAATCCCAGTACATTGGGAGGCGGAGACCGGAGGATCCGGGTTCACGGCCAGCCTCAGCTCTCTCTCTCTGTCTCTCTCTCTCTCTACTTAGTGAGACTCCGCAACTTCATGAGACCCAGTTTCAAAATAAAGTATAAAAAAATATGGCCGGGGGTGTAGCGCGAAGGTAGAACACCCCTGCATTCAATCCCCGGTACCGCAAAAAAAAAAAAAAATCTGATAAGAACTTCAGATGTGAAAGGAACCTTAAACTTTTTTTGTCTCACTACCTTATTTTATAGATGAAGAAACAAAGACATAGACATTATGCATTTTACCCAAAGTAACAGTTATCTAATAATCGCTCTGATCAAGTTCACATGCCTGAGGTCAGATTTCTAAATTGTATCTGGGGATCTGCATGTACACAGAGCAAAATGATTACTAAAGAGGTTGGGGCTATTATTTTTCATCTATGTTTGTTTGATCTCAAAGTCTGAAAATGGATGTCTTGCTACCCTGGGCAGTTGACTCTATTATTATGACCAATCATATGCCTTGAAAATGATTTGCACACTTCTTGCATTTATTAGTTAGCATAAAGTAAGAAAGCACATAAAAGAGTACGCCCATCACTCTCAAAGAAAACGGAGGCATCAGTCAACCTAAAGTTGGCAGGATGAACTTCAAAGTTACATGTACTTCCTCTAGCCCTGTAGACAGAAAATAATTAAAATGTGATGAATTGTTTCAGAAAGCACCCTCATTATGTTTACCAGTGCCAGGTGGAATACGGTGAACCTGTCACAGCAAGGTCACTCTTCCTATCTCCTTACCGTACCCTGTTAGGCAAGCAATGCTCGATCATCAGTGTTACTTACACGTATAGGAAAAACACACATATAAAATATCATGAAAGGAACTTTGAATCTTTATTTCTATCTTCCAGTAATTTTATATTACACATATGATTTATGTAATAACTTTGAGGCATATTATGGTATTTAAATTCATGATAGCCCATGAGAAAATATTGTGATTTTTTTTTTGCAGTACCAGGGATTGAACCCAGGGGTGTTCTACCTCCGTGCTACACCCACGGCCCTATTTTTTATACTTTATTTTGAAACCGGGTCTCACGAAGTTGCGGAGGGCCTCACTAAGTAGAGAGAGAGAGAGAGAGGGAGAGAGAGAGAGCTGAGGCTGGCCGCGAACCCGGATCCTCCGGTCTCCGACTCCCAAAGTACTGGGATTACAAGCGTGCGCCACCATGCCCGGCTATTGTGATTTTAAAAATGAAAATTTCAGCCAGGCATGGTGGCACACACCTGTAATCCAAGCTACCAGCTACACAGGCAGCTGAGGCAGAAGGATTGTAAGCTTGAGGCCAGCCTGGGCAACTCAGTGAGACCTTGGTGCAAAAAAGGAGGGAAGGGGCCCGGACATATAGAGCTAAGTGTTAGAGCACTTTCCTAGCATGTGTGAGGCCAAGGCACTGGGTTCAATTGCAGGACTGAAGAAAGAAAAGGGAAGAGAAGAGAGGGGAAAAGGAAAGGAAGAGAGAGAGAGAGAGGAAGAGGAAGAGGAAGGAAGAAGAAGAAGAAGAGGAAGAAGAAGAAGAGGAAGAAGAAGAGGAAGAGGAAGAGGAAGAAGAGGAAGAGGAAGAGGAGGAAGAGGAAGAGGAGGAGGAAAAGGAGGAAGAGGAAGAAGAGGAAGAGGAGGAAGAGGAAGAAGAAGAAGAAGAAGAAGAGGAAGAAGAAGAAGAAGAAGAGGAAGAAGAAGAAGAAGAAGAAGAAGAAGAAGAAGAAGAAGAAGGGCAGAAAGCAGGGCGTGGTGGCGCACACTTGTAATCTCAGTACTTTGGGAGGCGGAGACCGGAGGATCTGGGTTCACGGCCAGCCTCAGCTCTCTCTCTCTCTCTCTACTTAGTGAGGCCCCCCCGCAACTTCGTGAGACCCAGTTTCAAAATAAAGTATAAAAAATAGGGCTGGGGGTGTAGCGCGGAGGTAGAACGCCCCTGGGTTCAATCCCCGGTACCACCAAAAAAAAAAAAAAA
>PVJS01010228.1:35018-48624 GCA_004027185.1 Glis glis | reverse complement strand
CCCATAGAGAGTTCTCTTGTAAAGTAAATGAAATCTATTAATAGAGCAAATCATACTCTTTAATCCCTATTGCTTCTAAACCTGGGTTTTCAGAGAGAAAATTTTATAAAACCAAGGAAAAGTAGCATCTCTCTCTCTTTCTCTCTCTCTCTCTCTCTCTCTCTCTCTCTCACACACACACACACACACACACACACACGTCAACTAGTCAAGTCTTATACGCTCCATGAACTGCCATCATTAAAACATACCCAGTTATCCCCATCCTCTTTATCCAGAAATATCTAAATATCTAAGCTAAGCTGCAAGCTGCTTTTAAAAAGGAATTAAGAGTTACATTTCTGAAAATGTGCACAAATAGCCTCAGTCTTGAACATGTACATAAAATATTTGGCACAGTGCACAGCATATAACAAATATTCCATAAATGGTCTTCTTTGTAGTAGTATCATTATGAAATAAAGAGAATAGGGGGAAGGGGATTTAGAAATGGACACTGAGCCAGGCGTAGTGGTGCACACTTGTAATTCCAGAACTTGGGAGGCTGAGACAGGAGGATTGCAGGTTCAAGGCCAGCCTCAGCTGCTTAGTGAGGCCCTCTGCAACTTAGTGAGACCCTGTTTCAAAATAAAGAATGAAAAATAGGGCTGGGGGTGTAGCTCAGAGGTAGAATTCTCCTGAGTTCCATCCCCAGTACTGCAAAATAAATAAAAATGGACATTGAGACTAATCCCTCAGGAGAGGTACACATCCAGGACAAGGTATGTAAAGGAAACTATGTGGGTGGTAATACCTGAAGTAATGGGATTTTTCTCAAAGCCAGGGAAGAGAAAGAGTGGATTTAGTATTGCGATTAACCTCATGGTCATGGAGTAGGAACATGTTCCAAACAGAAAATCAGCACTGCGAGACCAAGCCTTCTGAACTGTACCTTGGGCCTGGCTGGTTGAATGTTGCTTTGTCCCCACCAGTCCATACACTGATACTGAAAACAGGAAGACACCATGTAGAAAACTACCCTGAGCTAGCAACCTGGGCTAGAACTCAGCAATGCCTTGGTCCACTGATGCAGTACTATTATGAAGAATTACTACTAGCTTAAACTCTAGCAATAAAGAGTCTAGAGTTTTATATTTGAAAAAGTTGAGGGTACATATAGAACAGATTCACATCAATGACTCTGTGGTGTTGAATGGGTAGGTCTAAGAAATAATCTTTGGTATGCAATTCTAAAATATCTTTCTTGGATATTCAAAGCTACTTTCACAGTAGCTGATGATTGCAAACAAATCTGAAATACAATTGTTTGGGCCTTTGAAAACCAGATAATCATAGAGTACATTTCACCAGGTTCAAAGAAAGTTCAGAAACATGCAAATGTAATTTCAATTTTAAGTCATAAGAAAAATACTTTCTTTTCATTGGAATAAAGATATCTTACTAAAAAAAAAATATCAGCACAAAAGCAATAACAAAGCATTAAGGAAAAATGTTGTAATTTGGAGAAAATTTGGCACCAACAAGAGAGGGACAGGCATCCGAAATCCAAATTCACGCCCTATAGTCCCACAAGAGCACTATAGTAATGAAATTAATACAGGGAATTCTCATTTGGGGCCATAAGAAATACCTTGTAGTAATAAGGTAGGTTTCTTGAAGACGAAGTTACAGCAGTATATATATCCTAATTGAGATGCAAAGAAGTCCAAGCCTCAGTGACTTTACACTGTAGGGCAAAAGTTAGCATGAGAAAGCTGCATGTCAGAGAGGTGTAAGCAGCTTACATAAATATTCAAAAACAGAAAATGCATATGGGTTTAAAAATGCTAATGACGTGTAGAAACATTCACAGTTTGGTAAGTGAAGAAAAAGTAATATATAATAGGGTCTACCACAGTTTTGTTAAAAGATACAAAGATGTGTTTATTTTATGCATATAAAAGGACAAAGATAAATACACCAAAAAGTTAACAATGGTTCTCTCTGGTGGTTGGATTTGAGGTGAATTTTGCTTTCTTCTCTATATATTTAAATTGTACACAAGGTTCTCAGTAAACATGTATTTTTTATGATCAGAAAAATAAATCTAAAATAGTGAGGCTAACCTGTGTACTATTTGTTAGGAGTCTCACAGGAATTGATATCAAAGTTCAGCAAGATATTAATAGAATGAGAAAATGTAGAAAACATAATGTTTTGGAATGTCAGGAAAACACTGCATATGTTTGGATTTATTCCTGAAAAGTAGTCTAACCCAAATCCTAACTAATGGGCTGCACCTATCTGTAGGGTAGTCTTTAAAAAGCAGGAATGTGCCCTAAGCCTGCCATAGTGATTGATGATTTACATGAAGATATATATTTTATGATGATCTGATATACAGATGATAGATAGTATGTTAGTAAGAAGAAACAGTACAATAGAATATAAATCTAAAAGGATCATAGCCAGGCTAAGAATATGGAAACAAGTGCCACAAAATGTATTTATATACAGAAAAATATAAATTTCCCCCTTGCATATTACAAAAACAATTGCACATATACTGTATGTAGAGATACACAGACAGAGACAGATATTAATATATTTGTGTGTGTGTATGTGTGTAAACTGACATTCATTCAACAAAGTATTTAAGGAAAGTGCATATAGAAAAAAGGGAGCAATATTGCATATTAGGTAAGTGTAACAGAATCCTTGCTTCAGGGTTACCAAAGAAAAATTGGAATATATTGTTGCATAGAACTGGAACATGTAAGAGTAGATCTGTATTCAGTCCCAGTCATATTTCAAGATATATCTTTAAGATGCTTTCTCTCTCTCTCCCTCCCACCCCCGTTTGCTTCGCTTCTATCTATATAATAGTCTAATTCTGTCTTCTGTTATCACAGCATTGAGAGAAGCAACATAGAAAAGATTCACATGGGAGAAAATATGCACCCTGCAAGTCCAAAGCCTATATCCTTGTAGTTATAAACCAAATAGACAAGAAGTTTCTCTAATATATCCAACAGAAATGGTGTGGTATTATTCTAATTGGCTTGTTTGGATCACATACTCATCTATGCGTTGAAGGGGTCAGACTGATCACATGACCACATGTGTGCCAAAAGGTGACCAAGATATTATGATTGGCAGTACCATTAGGCACACATGTAATAAAAGAATGGTTTCCCAAAGATACTAGAAGAAACAAGAAGGAAAAGAGCACATACATTTGAAAAAATACTTCAATTAGCATAGCTCAATACATGAGAAAATTAAATATTTTAATGTTGAAAGGTAAATAGGTAGAAAAACAGTCAAGTCAACAGTAATATCAGTAACAGAAATGCACACCATACAGTTCTGCATGATTATTATGTGTGATCCCAAATATAACTCTAAGGTGCTTAACAGTCAAGTGAAAGGAAGAAACACAGTTACCAAATGCACAATGTCATAAAATATCAACAAGCCTTTAAAAAAAGCTTCAATTTTGCTTCATTTTGTTTCTGAAACATGAGAAAAAATTTCAGTTTTATGTCTTCAGAATAAGGAAGGGAAGTAGTCTGTGGGATACCCTAACTAGCAACCTTAACACCATCCTTACAATTGAAACAAGAACAAACTCTGCTTGGTTGTTCCCTATTTTATCCCTCAGTATTGGTTACTGGAATAAATCCAAAACACCACTTGTCAAAAGTAGTCCTATGAGATAGAAAAAAAAAATCCACCAGAGTCCCAGTAGACATTGCTCCAATGGTCTGGCAAGATTAAAAAGTGTAATTTAGACATTCGAAATGATGAATGGACTGAATATACTTCAGTCAATCCTGAGTTTTTGATAAGAATATATAATAGTAATGTCAAGGTTTTATCTCTTGTCAGAATCCAGAGAGCTTATGTACTGCATCACCATTGCAGAGCTAAATCGTATGCCCTGGAAGATATCTGGGGAGAAAGCAGCAATAAAGTCTTCAGGCAGGGCTCAAGGAGTCTAACCAAATTCACATGCCTGAACAGCCACCTGCCCTTCTAAAATAACTGTCCTCCAGAAATAATTCTGTGCTTGTTTCAACAAAATTAAAGACAAGTTGTTGAAAATATGCATAATTTTATAGGTTAATGGCCATGAGACTTGGTAACAGCACTTGAGGAAAATACTAAGGAGCTTTAACTGGACTTAGGTTCAATCTGAGTCTGTAGTGCAGAGATTTTAGGAGGATTAAGAGAACTGCAGTATCTAAGTAAAGGCCGGGAAAGGTCCTATTCAATGGACATGGAATAATAGTGTGGGCATCACTGGGCTCGATTAAAAATAGACAAACTGGAACATGTTAATGGATAAGTCACTAGGCTGGTGAGGGAAGTCAAAATCTTGTTAGACAAGAAACAGACGAAGGAATTAGGGAAATCTAAGTTTAAAGAAAAGAAGACACAGGGACGGAGGAGGATGTGATAGCTGTCTTCAACAACTTGAAAGAATGTCATATGCAAATTGGACTCTGAGGACTAGAAGTAGCATAAGCATATCTGGGTCACAGTGAAATGATACGTTTTAACTCAGTAAAAATTGGAAGAACATTCTAATGGTCACAGAAATCCAAAGGTGGAATGAAGGCCTGAGGAGATAGGAAATTCTATGCCACAGGGCTGACATGTCAGAGATGGGTGGCAATTTGTCAGAGATGACTTTTTAGTTTCCTTCTAACCCAGAGAATTGTATGACTTTAGAAGACCACTTATTTGTTGCTTTACAAACACATGTTTGGCAACAACTGTGTTCTAGACATTTTTCTACATTTATTAGGATCTACTATGGAATAAGACTGATATGATCTCCCCTTCCAGAGCTTAAAATATAATGAAGAAATATACAATAAATAAATAAACAAGCATATGAACTATTACAAGTTTTGTAAGTGCTATCAAGGAAATAAAATAATGTAGAGTAACTAAGGTGGGGTGAAGGATTACATAAGGGTATTTGGTATTTTCTAGCTAAATGGTCAAAGGGAGAGCGCATTAAGAAGGTGATTGTAACCTATGATCTGAAAGATGGATAAAGAGCCAGCCCTGTGAAATGTGGTGGGAAGACTTTTAGACAGAAGGAATAGATAGTCATATAACCTGAATCAAGAAAGAGCTCAGCATGTTCAGGTAATAAAAAAAGAAATCAATGTAACTGGAGAATATTGAGTAAGGGAAAAGACTAGTATCCCAGAAGGGCAAGGCATAAAAAGACACAACATAATAGGCATTCATTAAATGCTAACAACAGGATTGATCCATTCCTTCCATTCTAATAATATCCAGATTTTTTTGTCCTACACCAGAGTGGTCCTTAACCGGCTTACGTGAATGATACACTCTATTCAAGTGTCTATAATAACTGTAGGAAAACACAGAACCCAAGTCAGGTCTATCCAGACTGGCTTTTCTGTTTGAATTGTTACTGGAACAAAATGTCTCTTTCCTCTTACGACCTCAAACCAAAAGCCATATATATATCTTCACACATTCCCAAAACCCCAAAACAAATTTTGCCTCTGATGGTAGCAATATTATACAATTAAAGCCAAAAAATGGAGAAAATGAAAACTGCTCATGATAAAATCATTGATTCACTGGGTCCATCCTCTCTCAAGATCAGCTTTATGTCTGGACTTTTCAGTTGCTGGAGTCTATACATTTCCTTTGTTGTTTAAGCCAGTTTAAGTTGTTTCCTGGTCTTCAGTATATAAAGGACTCAATATATGGTATAAGGGATTTCAACTTTATCCTGTGAACAAGAGAAGCTACTGATGACTTTAAAGCTTGTGGCAAAAAAATGATCGTATTGACATTTTTGTTTATTTAAACTACTCTAAATGTCCTTGTAGTTTAACAGAATAATAGAATTCTACCTTTTTTATGTTCAGTGGTCAACTATATATTTGATTTGTTCCTTCATCTGTATATTTATTTACTTATTTTTAAATTCCTTATTTTAATATGTTTTTATTGTTGCATTGCAAATATACATCATAATGGGGTTCAGAGTGATAGAAATATACATGCACACAGCACTTTGTGTGTTTCTCTCCGGATCCCACCCCGATCCCTCTCCCATACATGATATTGGGATTGGTATTGATAATTTCATATATGTAATAGCATTATTTAAACTGTTTCATCTGCAAATTTATTATTTTATATTTCTGCATTATCTTTTTTTTCTTTTTTTGTCTCATTTTATTAAACATTTTGGCTTAAGCTCCTGGATAAATTATGCTAATATTTATAGAAACAGGAAATACTAGAGAAGAAATGGCTTTGGGGGAAGCCAAAAGTTCATTTATGAATAAGATAAGTCAAAAATACTTATTAATTATTCAGGCAAAATTGTCAAGCTAGCTGTTACATTTAGAAGACTGGATGCCAAGGAAGAGTCCAAGGTTGGATAAAGAAATTTTTCAGTCATCAGCATACTATTTAAAGATGTTTGACCATGTAAGATCACCAGGGCAAAGGATTCCTGCTGTTAATCTAAGGAATGGACATTTCTCAGATCATAGACCTCCACAGTTTGGAATGCAGAACAGAAAACCACAGTACCTACCATCAGCAGTCAGAGTAAAGACACTTATGAAAGAAGGTTCTGCCTCTCATAGTGACACCAGAAGGCTACTGGCTAGAAAATCTCATGATGCTTTCTGAAACTAACATTTGTAGTAGTAACTCCACACAGATAGCTACAGAATATCATAAATCAAAAGAACTTTGATATATATCAGTTGAGATAAATAATCAAGGGTCTATGGAAGGAATGTCAGTAAGAAAGCAATTAGGTTGAATGGAAATAAAAAGATGACAAATAAGAAAATAAAAACTTCCAGTGAGGAATGTTTTCTAAAAATGAAAACATCTAGAGAAGAGCCAAGCGATAAAACCTAAGTATGATTCCACATGCATGGTGTCCCATGAGGTGGCTTCATAAAGGAAATAGAGTCAAACTCTAACATGAGGCACAAATCAGAATATTTTAATTCTTCTTTCATCCTTTTGTCAGGAATGCATCCCAGCAGAAGCTTCTGAGCACGGTAAAAAAAAAAAAAAAATGCATTTTCTTTGACCTTATTCTATTTTTTATTTTTTTTTATTTTTTTATTTTGGCAGTACGGGGATTGAACCCAGGGGCATTTTACCTCCGAGCTACACCCCCGGCCCTATTTTTTTATACTTTATTTTGAAACCGGGTCTCATGAAGTTGCGGAGGGCCTCACAAAGTCGCTGAGGCTGGCCGCGAACCCGGATCCTCTGGTCTCCGCCTCCCAAGTACTGGGATTACAAGCATGCGCCACCACGCCCGGCTTTTATTCTATTTTTTAAAGTCAAAACAACTAATGCATTTTATAGTACAATGATTTCTTGCAGAAATAGAATCAGCAGAGCACTTTGGACTAAAGGTAAGAAATGTGATATCCAGCAAAATAGCATAAAGGGAAGGAGAAAACAGTAAGTGGTCAATGCAGGTCACTCTAGCGAACTGCATTGATGAAGAAACAAACACCCCACAGTTATTGAAGTATCCAACATGGGCACTCATAGTGTGAGATGAGCTTATTGAGGTTGAGTAGAAATGTTGTTTGCAGAATTCTGAGATTCATGTAGTCATCCTGGTATTCTATTAACTCTTTTACTTTAGCCATTTTATTCTCTTAAATTGCATAAGTTCACTAAACAACCTTTTTTCTCAGGCTTCTCACAACATAAGGAGAGTACAGCAGAAACAATGAAAAGGCTCATAAATGAAAACTGTTTATAATTCACATCTATTTGAGATTAGCCACTGAAGTATTTCGCCAGGGCTGCCAAAACAAAACACCACACACTTAAACAACAGAAAATTTTCTCATAGTCCTGGAAGCTGAAGGTACCCTCAGGTTTGGTTTCTCCTGAAATCTCCCTTCCTAGCTGGACATGGTTGCACATGCCTATAATCCAAGTACTTGGAAGGCTGAAGCAGGAGAATCACAGGTTTGAGGACAGCCTCAGCAAGTAGTGAGATTCTCATCAACCTAGCAAAATCCTGTTTCAAAATAAAATAGGGCGGGGGATATAGCCCAGAGGTAGAATGCCCCTGGGTTCAATCCCTAGTACCCAAAAAAAAAACAACTCTCTCACTGGTTTGAAGACAGTTGCCTTCTGTCTGTGTCCTTAGATTGCCTTTGCGATATGGACACATGGTCCTGGTATCTGTTCCTTTTCTTATAATAAACCAACCCTATTGGATTAGGACCTTGCCCTCATGGCCTCTGTTATGCACTGAATTTTTAAAATTATTTTATTGGTACATAGTTTATATTGAATAGTGGGTTTCCATGTGGCATATTCATACATGCACATAATATAATTCCAGCAATTTCTTTCCCCAGTACTTTCCTTTGTCCTCCTCTCCTCCCTCCCCACATACCCTTCCTTTACTCTACTGGCCTCCTCTCTATTTTCATGAGATCCATTTTTTTTCTTTTTTCTTTTTTCTTTCTAGCTTCCACATAAGAGAGAAAACATAAGACCCTTGACTTTCTGAGTCTAGCTTATTTTGCTTAACATGATATTCTCCAGTTCCATCAATTTTCCTGCCATGACATGATTTTATTCTTCTTTATTGTTGAGTAAAATGCCATTGTGGCTGGGCGTGGTGGTGCACGCTTGTAATCCCAGTACTTTGGGAGGAGGAGACTGGAGGATCTGGGTTTGTGGCCAGCCTCAGCTCTCTCTCTCTCTCTCTCTCTCTCTCTCTCTCTCTCTGTCTCTCTCTCTCTCTACCTAGTGAGGCCCTCCACAACTTTGTGAGACCCGGTTTCAAAATAAAGTATAAAAAATAGGGCCGGGGGTGTAGCATGGAGGTAGAATGACCCTGGGTTCAATCCCCGGTACCGCAAAAAAAAAAAACGCCATTGTGTACATATATCACATTTTTTAATCTATTGATCAATTGATGGACACTTAGGCTGATCCCACAACTTAACTATCATGAATGGTATACACTGTATGTGTGGGTATTATGAATTGAATGTTTATGCACCCCTCTATTCATATGTTAAAGCCCTAACCCCCAGTGTTATGATTTGGGGAAGTAGAAACATTGGAAGATAATTAATTTTAGATGAGGTCATGAAGGTAGTACTCCAGTGATAAGATTAGTTTGTTATATGAAAAGGAACAGACACCAAAACTTCCTCTGTCCACCATATGAGGACACAGTGAGAAGGCTGCAGGCCTCAAGGTAGGAAGCAGGTCCTTCCCAGAAGCCAAACTGCTAGCATCCTGGTCGAGGGCTTCCAAGCTTCCAGAACAAAGAGAAATAAATGTCTCTTGTTGAAGCTACTTGGTCAGTGGCATTTTGTTATGGCAGCCCAAACTGATGAATATATTCTAATTTAACTTCAACCCCCTGAAAATCCCTATCTCCATATATAGTCATATTGGAGGTTTAAGTTTCAATCTATGCTTTTGGGCAAAACACAATTCAGGACAGCCTCCAAAACCTAAATTTCCATCTTCTAAGTAGTAGCTGCTAAACCCATCTTCACGACCATTGATTTATTTCTGGCCATTATCATCCTTCATCCAGACTATCCCAAAAGCTTTTAAAACACTATCTTTAGAGAGCCTTCCCACCATACTCCATCCATCCTTAGTGAGATTGCTCAAGCATTATGATTTATACTAAATTCTACAAGATAAGGGTCAAGTTCCTAGCACAGCAGGCAAGGTCCCGTATGACCAGGTTCTACCTGTCCTCCCATCTCTATTTCCCACCAATCTCTTTCAACGCTTTTTACTCCATCTCTCAAGTACCTGGTCTATCTTCAAAATTCAGACATGATACTTATTAAATCATAAAACTCTTACTGTCCCATAAACAGGTTTAATCCCATTTTGGTGCAATCACTTTAAATTATACCAACCTGTAATATTGTTCTGCAGTTCTACATATCTCCCTTCCCATACTATAAACATCTTGGGTATATAGCAGCTGTAATTTATGTCTTTTTAGACTGCATGTCTCAATTAAGTTGTTGTATTAAATTATTTAAAACATAAAATTATACAAAGAGTACACACTGCACAAATGCCTAAACTAAGGATTATTATCCACCATATTCAAAAGGTGGCAAATGCCTAATAGTCTTTAGCTCTGTTCAGTCTCTATGAGAGAGCACCCCTCCCCATTCCCACCAATGATTCTGTAATGTCTGGCAAGCTGAACATCTTGAAGGAGATAGTCAATTTCACTTAGAAATTAACCCCAAGCCTTATGCATTTGTGGGGGCATAGCTTCAAGTTCTTTCCTATGATATGGGAATTATCCAGAATCATAAAACTTGGTTATTCTGGAACACTGTTCATTCTGCACAAACACATTATACCACTCAAAAACAAGCCAACTAACTGGCAAAATCCATTGGGCAGAGTTAAATCTTCATATAATGATTAGTACACTAATCTAATCATTCCCAGTAGCTTTCTTGCTCCTTTTTCTCACTTATACCAAGAGTCACCTCACCCCTAATCCTTGCTCAACCCAGCCCCACTTTCTCTCTACCCAATTCACATTACCTTAGAGCAAAACAAACAAAAATACTGACCTAAGTGTGAAATAAAAAGTCTCCTTCCAGAGGTAAGCTTAAAGACAGAATGTTTACTATACTGTCCAATATGGCAGTCATTGGCCAAATGAGAAATTAGTCATGGTAAATGTGGTTAGTTTAAATTGGATATGCTGTAAACACAAAACACATACTAGATTTCAAAGCTTTCATGCAAATAGTAAAATATTTCTATAATTCCATATTAATTAGATGTTGAAATAATATTTTAAAGCAAGGGATTAAATAAAGCATATTACTAAAATTAATTTTACTACTTTTCTTTTTAAAATTTATATAATAAAAATTTAAATTACATATATGGTTCTAATTATATTGGATAGTGCTATACTATGTGGAACCTGAGAAAAATGACAGAGAATATGGTAGCAGTTTTGAAAAAGAAAGAACAGATGATCAGGAGACAAAAACAATAGACTGGATGGAAGGGAAGGGTCCTTTAGCCAGAGAGAGTCATGGAAGAGAGTAGAAAGTTCTAAGATGAGTTGTCCAAGTTATTGTTCCCCATGCCTTTTAATTTATCTTAAATATTTCTAAATAAATTTTAAATTAAAATGTTACTAATAAAAATAAGTGTGTGTATGAAGTTTAGTAAGAGGTTAAGATCATAGTTAAAAGACTAAATCCCTGAAAACTCTACATGTTTAAAACGACTAAGTTATTGAAAAATCAGAATATCGGGATTAAATGGACCTATGTCCCAAAGAAATTGCAGTAATACATGTAAGGAAAAAAAGATGACCTTTCCGTTTGTTGCAGAGCTGAAACAGAACATGAATGAGGTAACAAATGCTATAGAAATAGTAATATACAAGTTTCCTTTGTTTCTGTGAAAACACACTATTAGTCTAGTTTCTTTTGCCTTGAAATAAATATCCAGTGCTCAAAGCTCTCTAAAATATTCATAAATAAATTACTTTCCCTGAAAGTTCCATTTGTTTCCTTTAAACAAAAGAATAGAATATTTCAAATGTTATGATTACACACACGCAGATATAAGCACCAGTCATGGAATAACAGAAAAAAACCCCACAAATTGATAATAGATTCTAATGTAGCTGGGAAAATCCTGTCCCTTTCTAACTATTATGCAGGAACAAAAGGGTACACAAGGAAATTAAAACACACCACACACTGAAAAGTGATTTAAAATAAAAATTCCTTTCCATTCTGAATAATTAACCTGGAGAACATCATGCCAGATGATATCTTACAAATAGCAGACATTTCAAACAATACACAGGCATTTGTGACAGGGTCTACAGAAATATTAGCTGAGAAAATGTCCTCAAACAATGAATAAAAAATAGTACCCAGCTGGGAACACTTTGGTGTTTCCCACATAGTATAATACTGCAGGTTTTGATATTTTAAATTACCCCCTGGGGCTTTCACCCGTCCTCAATTTAAAAAGGGGTGCGGGAGGCAGACCACATATGCTTTCTTTGTATTCCTTCAATAGATAAATGTGCTTATCCTTAATAAAATATGAATGCAATTTTCTTTCGAAAAAAAAATGTTGTTGTTCTTTGGTTTACATGTAGATTAGGAAGTGGGACAGGAGGTGCCTAGGAAAACTGCTAAAAACATTAGGAATCATTAACAATCATTCTGTTTGTTGAGTCTTGGGATACCATCTGGCCCTGAGATTTGACTGCAGCTGAATGGAACAGATGAAGAAGGTCTGAATCCTAAAACTGAGCACAGTAGGTGGCTCAGATAAAGTATGAACACTCTTACAAGCAGTGGGAGAGTGGATAGTTGGTGATGTGCTTGACTGTTTTATTCAGCTTTTCCTGTTACTGTGACCAAAATACCTGACAAGCATGACTTAGAGGAAGAACGGTTTATTGGGGCTCACAGTTTCAGAGGTTTCTGTCCAGGGTTGGCTGGCACCACAGTGCCAAGGCATGTGGTAGAGGGACACCACGCTCACATCATGGTGGCTGGAAGCAAAGGGAGTGAGAGGAGGGGCCCAGGGACATGCACTGTCCTCCAGCCATACCCCATATCTGAACCTTGCTGCACTGGGGACATGCTTTAAACACATGAGCCTTTGAGGGGACATTCCAAACTCAAACAATAACACTGACACTTGTGCTTTAACCATCTGACAACTAAACATCTGCTATGGTTTGTGTGTGGTCTGTCCCCATGGAAACTCATGTTGAGGCTTTATTCCCTGATATAATGATATTGGAGTGATGCAGCTTTTAAGAGAGAGATCATTTGATCGCAGGGGTTTCACCTTTGGTAGAGATTAATGCCCATATTGCAGAATCTCTCAGGGCTAGATCAGTTAATGAGATGGCAGGTTGTAATAAAGGGAAGTCACCCAACAGGCTCGCTTTCCCTTCCGCTTCTTCACCACATTGCGACACAGCCAGGAAACCCTTATCTTAAGCCGGCAGCATTCTGTTTATACTTTCCAGCCACCAGAATCATGAGCCAAGTGAACCTCTTTCCTTTATAAAGATCCCAGCCTCTAGTATTTTGTTTATAGCAACTCAAAATGGACGGACTATATCCTTTCTATTTGACAATTATCTTGAGATTAGTGGAGTCCTATTTATAGTCCTTGCACTATAAATGTCAAGCGATATTAGTAAGACACTAAGAATAAAAAATCGGATGTTCCCCCTAATCTGTGGGAGCTAGATAGAATGGGACGTAGAAGGGACTTAGAAAGGAAGAAGAAGAAATCTTTAGATGGACAAAGAAGGTGACCTAACTGAGGGAGTTGGGCGGGGAGTGGAGGGAAACAAACTATAGCACATGATGTACATACAAAAACCTATAAGACTCAATCACTATCTGGAGCATGAAAGGGAGGGAAGGGGGAGGGAATAGGGTGGGATTGGAGGGAGGGCTAAATGTGCAATGTGTGCATGTATGATGTTCATACCCTGACATATATCAAAATGTATAATTATAATTTACAATGCACCAATAAATGAACATAAAAA
>PVJS01010228.1:0-34918 GCA_004027185.1 Glis glis | reverse complement strand
GTCAAGGAGGAAAAATGTTTCCCTTCCCTATACCTAGATAGCTACCACAAAGATGTGTAACCTCGACACAGACAATCAGATGCTTTCTCTTAGGACCTTTAATTCTTGGGAAGTGGTACAGAAACACTGGTCAATGAGAAATTATCTACAGCAATAGAATTTCAGACTTTGTGACACAATGCTGAGTGTCCAGAAATGGCAAAATCAGATGCACAATAGCAAGCATTCAAGTACAATAGGACCATCCATGGAATCTTTATTACATAGCCAGTTTTCCAGTACTATAAAGAAATACCTAAGGTAATTAACTTATGAAGAAAAAAGAATTCTTTTGGCTCAAAGTTTTGGAAGTTCCAGCTCATGATCCACGGGGCCCACTGTTTTGAGACTTGAGCAAAAAGGCATATCATGGCAGGAGCATGTGGCAGAGAAAAACACTCCATCATCCAGGAAGCAAAGGAAAATCAGGAAGAGATGGGAGTCCCACGATCCCCTTCAAGGGCATGTCCCAATGACTTATGAACCTCCCACTAGGTTCCACCTCTTAAAGGTCACACCACCTTCCGACAGCACCACCCTGGGGACAAAGCTTTTAACACATGGACCTTGGGGACACTGAACCTCCAGACTTTAGCAGACTCAGATCATTTGTAAGACAGGATCTCGCGTGTGCATTTGCTTCCATGGTTCATACCGCCCACTATACCTACCTCAATGTCCTTCTAATACACTTATTTTCTGCTTAGATTAATCACAATCAGGTATATTAATTTAACCCCAGTGGAGATATTGAGAAAGACATACACTTTGGAGATCCAAGTAGGAGGGAGTTGGTTAAAAGGCATAGGGCTCTAGCCCTGGGCTGAAGATGATGGACATAAATCCTATGAGTACTGTTTAGAATAAGGCAGAAACTCAGTTCTAGAGGATACAGAGTAATAGGTAAGTTATCCAGATGGCGACTCTGACAATGAAACCAGGACTTAGCTCCAATAGAGCTAGGTTAGAGCTAGGGTCTTGGTCCTAAAAATAAGAAAAGCAGTAGAACTGAAGCATGAGATCAAAGCCAGGTCAGCAGCATTGTGCACATTACATTGAGTGCAAAATCGCAGCTCAATCATTATGTGACCTTAGACAAGTCAAACTATTTCTCAATTCCTACATTCCTTAGTCTGTCAAAAACATCACTAACCATGTGCCCAATTTCAGAAAACAAAGGAGACCATATACATGAAAACACTAAGCTTCTTGAGAAGAGGTAAAAGGTTATAGAAAAGAAAGATTTTATTATTGTATAATAAATAGGAATTTAATAAAGGAAGCTGAACAAGGAATAATTGCTTGCCCACTCAATCCTATCACACTTAATAGAATGTTTGAATGAAATATAGAGATGACATGAATGCTGAAAAAATATTTTCCAAATAGAGATAAAAAAATTACACTACAGTAGGATATGCTCACAAGCTGGAGATGCTAACACATTATATAGTATTCTGATGGGCTAAAGGGAAAAAATACGGAATGTCAAGGTGACAGAATCACATCTAGCATTCAAGTGAGTATGGATTTATGTAAAGTGTAACTGGAAAATAATGATAGGTAAGATAATAATGTGGTAACACAGACTAGTGTTATACTCACTTTACAGACAAGAAAACTGAGCCAGAGAAAGGTTAAACTAATTGTCTAAGGTAAACGATTGCAAATAGGACTTGCACCCCATAGCCTGACTCCAGAATTTACGTTTTAAACTACTATGTAATATTGCTTCTCAAAGGAGAAAAAAAATGTTATTGAAGCGCAGAGATGTCAGGAACATGAATTCAAAATTGAACAGCCAACATATATAATCAGTTTAAGATTGCAGTTTTCATCTGAGGCAGAGACAATTTGCTTTCTCATGTCTCAGCAAGAACTGTTGTACCAAGGAGTATAAAGATAAGTGCATGTACTGTGTCAATCTTCAGTGTGTAATTCTTGAAAATGCAGAAGTTGATGGTAAACATTTTAATTCATTCAACAAATATTGAATACCTGCTTTCCTATGTGATGCTTCTTGTAATGTGCTTGTATAATTTTCCATTACAAATAAATATATCTAATGCTGCATGTTCTATTTATGTGAGGAAGAAGATGAAATACTGAAGAGATATTCAGATTGAATGAGTCAGCAAGGACAACCATAATATCAGTCAAAGGCAAATATTTAAAAGAGGTGGCGATTTTTTTTGTTTTCACTTTGGTATATATTAATAGCTGCTCCAATGATTTTACCCCAAGTATCAGTATTATTCTGAGGGGTATTCTATCTCCTAGCTACGCCCACAGCCCTTTTTTATTTTTTGTTTTTGAAACAGGGTCACTTTGGGTTGCTGAGAGTCTCGCTATGTTGCTGAGGCTATTCTTGAACCTGCGATCCTGCTGTCTTAGAGTCCTAAGAACCAGGATTACAAGTGTGAGCCACCACACCCAGCTTCAGTATTCTTCTTAATGATTTCAATGTCTTTATGGAAAACCAATTGACCATATTTTCTGTGTTTGACCTCTTCAAATCTAATAATCTTTATCTCCTGTCTGCTTCAGAATCTTCCTCTTATGATCACCTTTTGGGTCTTGCCATCACCTTGAAATAATCCACATCAGAAATATTAAACTCCAGTACCCTGGTCCCTCATTTCAATTTTCTATCCTTTCATATCTCCAACTCTCTTCCTCCTACTATCCCCAATCTTCAAACCATATACCTGGGACCCACCTAATTTTTCCCTTATTTTCTAACTATTTAGCCTAGACGAGCTTCACAGCCCATCACTTAAACTCTTGTCTCTCCAACTGACATACCTTGCTGCCCCCAGCTAAGGCTCAGTCCTATAGTGAGTCTTCTCTCCTCTAGTAAAGACAACTGTGCACTGCTGGAGCAAAATCACTTCCTAGGGCAGAGTGGCTTTGCTGAAAATCTATGCTTTCCAATTCCATCTGGATTTACAACACTCCAAATTTCATCTTGTTTTTGTAAAAAAAAAAAAAATCCCTTCTGGGCAGATCCTGTCCCCATATCCTCAGTCATAGTCTCACTCTCTTCAAATCTTCATTCTCCTTTGTTCTCAGCAGATGCCCTCAGGTTCCAATGTGACCTATTAATAAGTGGCCAGTAGCATTAAACTCTCTCTTATGGTGTGGATATATAATGTCTTCCAGAAAATCTCATGTATTGGCAATGCAAAAATGGTCAGAGTGAAATAATTGAAGCAAAGACCTAACCTCATCAGTTGATAAATCCATTAGTGAATTAATAATTTGAACGGACTTACTGGATGGTAACTGTAGGCAGGTAGGGTATAACTGGAGGAGGTGGGTCACTGGGGACATGGCCTTGGGGACTATATATGTCCCTGGTCCCTTCTTTTCTCTGTCTCTGCTTCCTTGCTGCTGAACACTTTTCCTCTGCCATGCCCTGTTACCATGATGTTTCTGATTTGGAGCTGACCAACTATGAACTAAACTTCTGAAACCATAAGCCAAACAAATCTCTCTTCCCCTAAGTTGTTCTTGTCAGATGTTTTGGTCACAGCTACTTAAAAACTGAATAATACACTCCCTCAGCATCCTACCCACTAACCCAAATAAAACATCCATCTCTTTGTTATACCTATCACTTCCCCCTTCATCCTGATTCCTAGGGTGAAAAAGCCCTGTTCTATTCAAGAACTGCACTCCCTATGTGGACTAATTCATCTGTATGCTATTCAAGTCTGTCCCTGTTCTTCAGCCTCTGGATTGATATTGAACTCTCATCAACATCTAAAAGTATGCTGAAGTCTCTCCCTTTCTAATCAATCTCAGCCTCTACTCTTTCTCCCCCTCTCCATGTCCCTCTCTTGCTACCATTCATTCCCCGATTTCCTTCCATCCAAATTCTTTAAAAAATTGAGTTACATTTGCTGTCTTCTCTTCCTTTTCATTTATCCTCCCTCTAACATATAGCCTCTGGCTTCTGTTCCCTATCTTTAGCACATCCCTGGCAAGAGTCACAGTGTACTCTTTCATGCCTAACCAGAGGACATTTTACATTGTTACTTGACCTCTGAGTTCCCAGTTCTCAAAAGTTTTGCCTCCTTCATTCAAAACACTTTCCTGCTGTCTCTTATACTGCTTCCATACCTCTCAGCTCTCTTGATTGTATTCTCTTTCTTCTACTTAAATCCCTTAAGCAATGATTTACCTAGGGTTCTCTTCCATGTTCTCTCCAAAGATAAGTTAATATATTTCCACATTTTTTCTTTTGGTGCCACGGATTGAACTCTGGGCCTCATGCATGATAAACATATGCTCTACCACTGAGCTCTACCCCCAGACCCTCCAAAATCCTAAATGCTACTTGCTTTGATAAGACCCAAACACATTTCTATGCCAATTTCAGTTTCAGACACATGCATTTACCCAATTCCTGGTCATTTCTATCAAGGTTTCTAAAGTCCTCATTACTCAATCTTTCCAAGTTGAACAAATAATCACCTCTCCCATTAGCAGACTCTCATTCTCTTACATAGTAATGACATCAACCACCCAGTCCCTTGAGTTAAAACCTGAAAGTCATCCTCTGAACAATTTCCCTCATTTGCTCCCAATCTAATACTTTCAAGAACTTCAATGACTTTACGCCGAATATGCCCTCTTTTTCCTCGGTGTCTTGACTCACACTACTATCTTTTACCTGAAATAATGCATTTGCCTTTCATTCGAGTTTTTGCCCCAACCTCACCCACAAAACATAGACAAACATACTAACAACCAAGTCTTCTAAGTTCGGCACCATACAATATAAGACTTCATAACACAGTTTATGTTATGGTTGGATCTTAAATGTCCCCCAAAGGTCCATGTATTAAAGGTGTGGTCCTGGGGAAATACTGGGAAGTGGTTGAACCTTTAAGAGGTGGGGATTAGTGGAAAGAAGTTAGGTCATTTGGGGTGTTATTGAAAGGGATAGTGGTAATCCATCTCTTTCCTGCCTCTCCTTGTTTTCCAGGTGCCATGAGGTGAGCAGGTTCCTCTCCCTCATGCTGCCTCACCCAAAATTAATGGCTCAACTGACCATGGAATGAAACCTCCAAAACAGTGAGTCAAAATAAACTTTTCCTTCTTGTAAGATGATTATTTCAGATATTTTGTTATAGTAATGGGAAACTCACTAAATCAACCTATGTTAACTCTCATCACCTCCATTTTGTATTATGCATTAGCAGCATAGGACTCCATACATTTATCAAACTTATTTCAAACAGTTTCCAATTGCAAATTCTGCCTCCACTGCTCAGAATATCTTCTCACCTGTCCATGATTGCCTGGTTTATTTCCCATCATCCTAAAAGACACAGTTTAATATCTCCTCCCTCCAGGCGCTCTTTCTTCAATTCTTTCTGTCTCCCTATGTTAGTCTCTCCCTCCGCATGACTACTTAAGAAATTTGTATATTTGCTTATTTTTTCCCTGGTTACCTTGAAAGAAAATCTGTATTTTTACACATATGCCTCACAATTTTGACTTGTGCTTCTTAAAGGAAGAAAAATGTAGTTTATTCATCTCTGAATTCTCAGCATTTAACATACAGTCTGGCATACAATAATCACTCAATAAATGTTGAATGGATTAAGAGGAATTGAATTTTGCAGTTCAGTTTTGCTTTACAGAGATGGCTGAAAAGATAGATTTTCTCTGCCATGTCAAGTCCCAGGCCAGTCATCTTTCAATCCTGATTCAAAGTCACTATCCCCCAGGGTAGGAAAATATTCTGAGATACATACACTTGTTTTTGATCATCAAATATTTCAGTAGATCTAGAAATGGAGTCTTAAAATTAGTCTACCCTCCACCATTAGAAGAAGCAGAAGTTCATTAAACAATCTTTGCCAATGATCAACATTTTGTCCACAATATACCACAGCTCAATCAAACCTTTCAGCAAAAGCCACAGAGCTGCATGGCCTATTACTTGGCCATTCTAATCCCATTTTCACAGCTCTTTCTATCTTGTCCAATAAATGGGAAGATAGAGCCATGAGTTTTGTCACACATGAGCTCCTTAATGCTGCCCAGAGCCCAGTTCTCAATCCTACTAAAGAGACTTCATAAATCAATAGCTGCCTCCAGGAGTTGGGAGCAGGATTTCTAATGGGTAAGAATGCTTCTCAACTTTTAAAGAGAAATAGCACAATGTGATAGAAAGGGGGCTATGTTTAGATATAGAATGTCTCTGGAAGAGCTCATGTATTAATGTTCAGAGTTGATATAATTAAGTCATGAGGGTTGTAATCTCATCAGTGGATAACCCATTGTAATGGATTTACTGGGTGGTAACCTAGGCAGGTGGGGCAAGGCGTGAAAAGACAGTGTTGCCTTTGGGACTGTGCTTCTGTCTTTGAGTCCACTTGCTTGTTTGCCCTCTTGTTTCTGGCCTCTGTGATGTTAGAACAGAGCCCTTGCTCTCCTTCTCTGCTTCCCATCCCCATGCCTTGAGTTTCACAGACTCTGGTCTCACATGAACTGAGCCCCCAAAATCTCCAAACACAGTGATTGAATAAATCTTCCTTCCTCTAAGTTGTGTGGTCAGTTGTTTTGGATACATCAGTGAGAATGTTGACCAAGACAAAGGGTATAAATGTCAAAATCAGATAGTCCTAGACCCACCTCTTGGAGGTGGTATACCTTGAGCAAGTGACATGAACCTATGAGCCTCAAGACCCTTTGCTGGTAAAATGAGGATAGAATCACCTCACTGAAATTTTGTATAACTAAGATAAATAAGGTAATATGATGTATTAAATTGCCTAGCAGTTTCAGGCACTAAATAAGTGCTATTTCTTTACCTTTGTTCCAATAGGGTTTGAAGAGAAACCCTATTGGTGATGAACTACATGAGGGCAGACAGATGTGTCTATCATTCACTCTCTAACCCCAGTGCCCAGTACAGTGCCTGGGCCATAACAAGCACTCAAAAACTATTTATGTAATGGAATTAATAAATCTATCCATTCCCACCAAAACAAATCTTAATTTATTACCAGTCACACTGATGCACGTTCTCTCTCTCTCTCACACACACACACACACACATAGATACACATACATGCACACCTGGACACCCCATTAACTCACACACAAAGCCCCCAAAAGAGCTTCTCATTTTTGAAATCCTGTCTGCTGGCCTCAGATGGGCTTAATGAATAGTCCATCTGGTTAAATCAAAAATGTCTATTTAATACACTAGCAATTTTATGATTTATAAAATACCTGATAAAAACACAATTACATTTTAAATGCCTGGACTAAAATCCATCTACTCTAAGAAGGTTAAGAGGAACATAAAAAGACCCAACTCTCTGTGTGCCATCTGCACTGACAGGAAGGAGGTATCTCGTGAATTTCAGAAAAATAATTTAGAAAGGTCACAGAAGGAGCTAAGAGGTGACATAAATGAAAATTACAGAAAACAAATCTGGAATAAGATCAGGCTTTTCTTTGAGAAAGTCTATGCCTATGCCAAAAAAAGGGGGGTGAGGAGGAGGGGGGAAGCAGTTGAGGGCAAGCCTCTGAAATCATTCAGGATATAATTAGGTAATAGCCTCTGGGAATAGATAGCTTAAAAAAAAAGAACACAAAGATATGAAGTACCTTGTCCCTGAAATGTTTCATTCTCATGTTCATTCTTGGAAGGGAAAAAAAATCCCTCTAATTTCCTATTTGCATATTTTTGCTTAATTAAAAAGAAACTCATTTGAGGGAATTCTAATTTTCAGGACATTTCCACAATTGTGAATTGCACAGACAGACCAAAAAAAAAAAAAAGCTGAGTTTGATAAGATGAAAATGCTAATAACTTTTAATCTAAGAGACTACAATATCATCAGGACTCATCAAGGTCAATATTATTTTAAGTCCCAGCTTCATCCTTTCCTTCTTCCAACTCCCAACATTCTGAGAACCTTTTTGACAAGAAAACAAATACAGACCAAATTTTTCAAAAACATATTAGAAATGCTGTCTCTCAGCCAAAATTGCAGCTGTCTTTGCTGGTTCAACATTCTGTACGCACTTCGTTTTGAGCAATGTAGTTGGAACTTTAAGCAATGTCAGGCAAAAACGTACCACCTGTCAAAAGACTGCACAGGGAGAAGTTGGTAGAGATGAGGTGTGGCGGAGGGAGTTGGGATCAGGACATAGATTAAAAGTATAAATTTTCTCAATCACACCGATGCTAGCATTGCTGCACAACAAATGTTTTGTACAAACCAAAAGTTCCCTCCACCCCCTGCCACTTTCTATCGCTGGAAACATGTAGGACTGTGACAAGGTACAGAAGAGCACTAGAAATTGATTTGCCCATGTCCTTCAGGCGTAGTCTAAACATTCCAATATAGTAGGAACACTAAACCAGACACTTTACTTTCAGGGAGCATCATGTCCATACCTACTTATATGCTGTCAGCCAATGTTGCAATTAAGATTGCGAAGAGACAACAGACCTCTATTTGTTTGGAACAAAGAATTCAGACAAACCTAATGGATGGAGAAAGATGTTTCAATAAAGCCAGACTCATAGACATACCTCGCTTCATGCAGCGCTTTAGCTTGGAATGGATGCTTGGAGATACTACTTCATTTGATTTTTGCCAACATACTGTTTGTTAATAATAGTTATTGCCACTTAACTGATACAGAAAGTATGGCTCAGAAAGGTTAAGTAATGTTACCAAAACTTCATTTCCTTCAAATAACAATTATGGAAGGCTTACTTCATGCTAGGGACTGTGCTAAGGTATTTTATATGCCTTATCCCGTTTAATCCTTAATGCAAACACACAAGGCAGAGATACCATTGGCATTCCAAACTTCAGATGCAGAGATTCCAATTTTTAAACTACTTTTATTCTCTCAGGGAATAAAAGTGGTTTAATCAAGGTCATTATATATGATGAATGGCTAATGTGGTCTGCAAAATGTACTTCAAGCAAATGTCATGACACTGGCATCCATGCAGAACATACATACACAAACACACATCACACATACACACACACACCATAGACATACACCACACATACACACACAAACACACACACACACACACACACACACACACACATCTCCACCCCATGCACAGCTGGCACACACCACACAGGTATCAGCACAAAACAGGCACACACGAATAAATATCTCTCACACATAACACACTTCATATCCACACATACACACACCTGTTTGCAGAGAAGTCCCTAGGGTGCTACCTCCATTCTGTTTTATGAGGAGCAGGTCTTTGTAATTTGATAAAAAGGTTCTGGTTCTCAAGCCAAAGACATGAAGAAATGTCTTAGAAAAATAAACCATAAACGAAGCAGCAATGAATGTCCCTCTATACCAGGAGGACAGATTGGCCACATAGCCAGGCTACACAGGATTCAACCTGGGTGCTCTGGGAAAAGTACCTAAGTCTGGGTCTCATTATAAAAAATGAAATTGGAAAATTTGGGTGGGTGGGTGGTGTCCTGGTCCCAAGCATCTTCAAACACACCCACCCGCCCAGCTGATTCAAATGTGCAGGCAAAATTGAGAACACTGTCTTCTGCTTGTCCAGGTATACTTGATCTCAGTGTCCTTCTGCCCATGCAAAGGCAAGTGCCACAGGCTTGCTTACCCAGGCCTGCTGCCTTCATACTCCCAGTTCCTCACACCCCTCTGCTGGCCCTTCCGAAATTGGAGAGGATCGCTGAGAAGGTGGCCAAGCAGCATTCTGAATGGCAGATAGTTGGCTTAATGAAAACCCCAAGACTGAACCAAATCAGGGAGCCACTGTATCACCAGGCCAGAGACTGAGGCCTCTGTGCCCCCGTGCCAGCCTCAGAAACCCCTTTCTTAGCTACATTTTAGTAAAAGATGCCAGGTGCTTGACAGTTGTTAAGCCAGATTAGAAGGCTGCAAAGCAAGGCCAGCCCCTGACAGTGCATGGACCCATCTCCGCTGACCTTACACTCTCTTCCTCTTAGTTCAAAGGGGTCATATAACACCTCTCTAACCTGAGCACTCACCATTGCGCTTTGCTCCAGTAAAACTGCTCCAGTAAAACTCCTTCTCACTGCCATAAGACCTTTGCTCCTGCTGTTCCCTCTGCCTGAAATTCTCTCCTTCAAGGTCTGTGCATGTCTAGTTCTTTCTAATTCTTCAGACATCAGCTCAAAAGCCACCTCCTCAGAGAAGCCTTCCCTGACCAACCAATCTGGGCCCTCCTCCTAACTCTAGTAACTTGCTAGCCTTACCCTGCTTGTATTATTCATTGCTGGTATTTTTAAACTTATCACCATTATTATTCCTACCTGAAATTGCCATGTATGTAGTAAACAACTAAACCTGTGTGCCTGCCTCCTCTCACCTTCTAGAATGCAAGCTCTGTAAAAATAGGAATTCTGTAGCTGGGTGCGGTTGCACATGCCTGTAATTCCAGTATTGGGAGGCTGAGACAGGAGGATCACAGGTTCAAGGCCAGCCTCAGCAACTTAGTAAGATTCTATTTTAAAATTAAAAAGGCTGGGGGTATAGATCGGAGGTAGAAGGTGCCTGGGTTCAATCTCTAGAACCCCCCCCCCCAAAGAGTAGAAATTCTGTGTATCTTGTTCATGTTTATGTCCCTAGTGACAGCACCTGGTAATAGCAGGTGCTCAATAAATATTGGACTAAATGAAAACAACAGCAAATGAATAAATGAAGAGTGAGACTATTCATGTAGGCTTTAAGAAATACAAAAGAGGAAATACAAACCCTCAAGCTACAGTGGGAAGGGGATGTGTCTAATACTAAGATGTAGATTTAAAATCTCTCAGCATCCAGACCCCCGACACAGCAGTCAAACTCACGTCCATGGGATGGCAAACTCCCTACGTACAGCCAAAGTCACAGACAGAGTAAAACTGCAACAAAAGGCTTATGATTTCCCCCCTGGTGCTCCTTTCTGTATGCAGTGGCTGATATTAGAAAGAAGGTAGGGAATAAACTAGCAAAGCTGAATAGATAAACCAAATCTCAGTAAGCTTTTATTTTGCCATATGTGGAATTTATGTTCCAGGACCACGATGTGGCCCCAAGGTAATGTAATATAATGAATTGCGTTATCATAGGGTTCTATCCTATGTACACATTTTAAAAAAGGAAAACTTACTGCTCTAACTCACAAAACTTGCAGGTCTTCTATGTTGGCAATTTCTCTGCAGAAAGGAAATACCTCGAGTGAAATCCAACCTCGTCCCCAATCCAATTTACTGGCTTCTTACAGATGAATCAATGTGAAAGGTGTGCAGGGGGTTGTTTCCTCTAATTAACTTTCAGTGGGTGAAAAGTATACTAATAGCCCACAGGGGGGAGTTGAGCCACACTGCTCATCAGCTACTCAAGGAACTGATTGAAGCAAGGCTCATAAACCCCTGTTACGTGAAATACACCCAGAGCACTGTCAGCTTGGCTTTGGAAGTAAAACAGTCAGATCCTGGTCCTCTCCTTCCATGAATCCATCACTTGAAGGAACACACACTTTACCTGCTAAAACCCTGCTACTCCCATCCTCGCTATTTCCATTCTTCTACCTGAAATGCCAATCTTTTTCTTTCCCTTTCCCTCTCCTTCCCCATCTAGTAAAACCCACCACTGTGAGGCCCAGGTGAGGCTGTGCAACCTCTGGGGTGCCCTTTTTATTCATATGCACAACCACAATCAATCATGGAATATCCCTTAGTTCTATAGTGAGTTTTGGGATTTGGTCAATGGCAATCTGGATTTTTTTTCTGAGTATTTTATGTGGTTATTTTCATTTGTTTATATTGCAATTTCCTTGACAACAGAGATAGGGTCAAGCTCTTTCTTTGTTCCTCATTGTTATACACCCCTAAGATACTTGTCAGTGGTACCAGGAATGTTAACATATCTGGAATGTTAACAGCCTGGGGCGGGGAGGGGGATGATAGGGATAAATCCTGGTCAGTAGAGGCCTTAGATTGAAGGCCACTATTTGTTCAGCTTAACTCTCCACTGGGGTACCACTGCTAATGCCAAACTGATCCAAAGCAACTATGTTTCTAAGGTATTAGAAAAATGGAAGGGTATTTTATAAGAGGCATTTATCTAGAAACACTGAGCTACTTATGACAGCCCCAGCTTGCATCGTGGAAGCAGAGGGAAAATGATGATGAATTTCCCCATGCTATCACACCCCTAGTCCAGAATTCCTTCCATGTATTCCAAGGAATATTTATCCATGAAATTCTCCAAGAAAACAGATTTGGAGATGCTGCACATTACAACTCCCACAGAGAGATTTGAAATGTTCCTTAGTTAGCAAAGGCCCTGAGAAAACGTTCAGCAAATAAATCTCCTTAATTTTGTTCACCTCAGCATTTCCCACATGCATTTGAGCATGGAAGCCATTTCTCAAATAACAGCTAGTAGAGCCCCATAGGACGAACCTTGTTCCAACTAAAAGGTGTTTCAAGTAAATTTCTGCAGGACTACTTTTAGAAGCCCACTGCTTCAACATCTCTTGGTGTCATGAAGCAGGAGAGGGTACTTCTCTGGATGATTAGAAGTGAGTCATAATTTGCCCCCTTATGATCTTCCTTTACCACCTGGTACATGTATTGGTGACCCTCCATTTGCCATCCACCCACCTCACTCTCAGGGCTGTTCTTGTCCTGCCCTGCCCTGAATTGTGTCCCTGTGGAGAGACCATGTTGCCTGGCTTCCAGCTGGACGGAAGAAGGAGAGAGAAGAGAGGGAATAACTATTCCCTGTTCCAGGTCAGTGCTACTTCCTGTGGCAGTAGCTTCTTGCCCCCAGGGATGACAGCTCCCACCAAGCAGCCTCAGCTCCACAACCCCAGCTGTCTCTGTCTTCTAGCACAACTAGAAGCACCTCCAGCATCTCTCTCTTCATCCTTCTTCTAGCTCCTTCATTCTTCTTCTACCAGGTCTCTCTTCATCCTTCAGACCTAAGGATGGTAAAGGCTTCCTGGTGATGCTAGCATTATTTGTCTCACCTCCCTTTTATATATCCTTCACCCCACCTGTGCCTCTGTAAGTAGTACCATTATTAATTTCTCTGGTGAATCGCTGGGGTGTGTGTGTGGGTGTGTGTATGTGTGTATGTGTGTTACTGGGATTGAACCCAGGGACAAGCTACCTCTAAGCTACTACACTCCCAGCACTTTTTCATTTTTTTTTTAATTTTAAGAATTGTTTCATTTTCTTTTTTATTTTTATTTTTTAAATATATTCAATTATTGGTGCATCGTAGTTATACATTTTGATGTGTCAGAGTATCAGAAGCATGCATGCACACATTGCTCATTTAGCCCTCCCTCAAATCCCACCCTATTCCCTCCCCCTTCCCTCCTTTTCATGCTCAGCATAGTGATTGAGGTCTCGCTAAGAGTATCAGTGAGAGTCTCCCTAAGTTCCTGAGTCTGTCCTCAAATCTTTGATCCTCTGGTCTCAGTCTTCCAAGTAATGGGATTACGAGCATGCACCACCACGCCCGGCTGGATGAATTATTTTTTCCCTTCTGTCAGACCCTGAATGATAGAGCAGGGGAGGGAACTGTTATCAATTAATGCTTTCTGTATACCTGAAACTACACAAGAATATTTTGTACATATTATGTTATTTAATCCTTACAACAACCTTTGATGATAAGTACTCATATCCCCATTTTCCAAATGAGCAGAATGAAACTGAGAGGCAAGCCATAGATTGCTTTAGAGGGGCAGGCGCAGATTCAGTCTGAGGATACTTAGTGAACCTCTTTTTCTAATACTTTCTGTGAACCTCTTTCTAGGCTTTGGGCTAAACCTTAACAGAGTAGGGAAGAAATATAAAAGGAGTAGACAAGAAACAGAGCTAGACTCCTGCCGCTGTGAAAAGAAATTTCTACACCCTTAAAATTCAGTAAGAATGGACATACACAATACTCCTGATACATCTGGCCGGCCATCCAGTTCCTGACATAGCTCCCAAGACAGACATTGGAGAGGGCAAGGCCCACCACCAAGGTTAAGCCATCTTTCTCCTGGATTTATTCTACTGAAACATAACTAAAGACACACGAACAGGATCAAGCTTGCTTGGCTCTTGAGTTTTATCTCCTATATAATTGGACAATTAAGATATAGTAGCAGCACCATCAATCCATTTTGAATCCCACACAATAATTTTGCCATTTCCTTCTGTGTCTGAAATTTGATTAGTCTTAAATATTACCAACCCACATCTTTCTATCTCAATTGCCTGGATTAACTCTTTCCTTCTACCCCACACCAATTCCATTGCAAAGGATTATAGTAGTAGTTATTATTTGCTGACCCATTCACAGGTGTCAGGCTTACAGAGTTGAGAGTCAGGGCTCTAGATTTGGCCTGTCTAGATTTATGACTCAGTTTCTCTACTTACTAGTTGCACCAGTTATTTAACTTTTCTAAGGCTCTGTTTCTCCATTTAGAAAACGGGGATAATAATAATTCCTACTCACTCGCCCTCTGTGCCTGGCACACAAAAATAATAATGATAATAGTAATAGTAATACAAATAAATAAATATACTTATTATGTACCAGGCATTGTTCGAATAGCTATATATGTACTAACTCTATCATATTAACAATACTGTATGGCAAGCATTGTTACTATTCTTTAAGCTTTGTGATTGAGGATAAGGAGACACAGGTTAAAATTATTTGCCCTAAGTACATACCAATATGTACATAAGCAGGCATTCCTACCAGGCCTGTGTGATTCCAGAGCCTGGGATAAAAAGCACTATGGAACAGCATGTTAGGGTCTTCTTTGTCATGAGAAACTACCTCATCTTTGGTTTCTGGAACTGTCAACCTTTCTTTCTCTTACTTTCCAATTATAGCATGTTCTGCCACTGAAACTATCATCCCTGCTTGGAATTCTATTCATACTGATTTTTTTCAGTGTCTCTCTCTCAGTCTCTGAAGAAAATTTAGTTCTTGCAATGGACATCAGGGCTTTCCACCTGCTGTGACTACTACCTTCCTTTCCCATCATGCTCTAGTCAGTTACACTAAAGCAGCAAACTCTGGGGTGCAAATACCCATTCCTCCTTCCTCTGCATACCCAGGAGCCTTCTACCAGGGATGAAGCCTGAGTAACATAGTAGGAAGGAAAACTACAGCATAAGAAATAGGGCACTCCTGGTAGTGGTTCGTTCTCTCTCTCTCTCTCTCTCCCTCCCATCCCCTTTCCCTTCCTCATTTATTGGCAAATTTGAAAACCTATAGATGCAAGTGTAGTCTTCAGCATAAAAGAGATGCAGGGCTATGAACATGCATGCATATTTCATATATCTCAAAATATTTGACTCAATCATAATGCAACTCTCCTCAGACATAAATATGCAAGAAAAGCAGTGGTTTACTTCTATTTTCCATTTGGCAGGAGCTTGCCACAAGGTGTTCCCTTTATTTTAGGGGTGGGGGGTATGCTACTGGAGACTTAATCCAGGGCATTCTAACTCTGGGCTACACCTCAAGTTTTCTTTTCATTTTTTAATTTTATTTTGAAACAAGGCCTCGCTAAGTCACCGTGTGCTGGTCCTTTCAACTTTCACAGTATAATTCCCTCAACCATCACAGGGCCCACCTGAGGTTTTCTGCAAACAATTGGGCTGCTCTGTGCCTGTACTGCTGTCTCCCTTACAGAGGCCTCACTCCTTAGGCTCATGCATTCCCCCGCCAGCACCACACAAGCTCAAAGCATCGAATGCTCCACTACCAATCGTTTCCTTGCTTGTATTGAGATGTCATTTAAGGTATTATATGTATTCTTCCTACCAAACCAGACTTCATACTTAACTCTCTCCTATTTTGCTGCATCTATTCCTTATTTTATCTTCCTTTCTCCTGTCTCCTGTTACTAGTGGCCTCGGGGCCACTTCCTTATTCCCTGTTTTTACACTCCTCTTAACACAAACCTCTTTCACTTGGTCAGTACAGTATCTCTTTTATTTTTCCAATTCTCACCTCTCACTGTAATTTGAAACACTGACACATATTTCACTTTGTTGCATCTTTCTATCAGAGAACCTATGTACAAATAGGGAGCTCTTTGGAAAGAAAAATAACCCAATTATCAGCTTGGGATCCCCTGACCTTTCAGACTGTTGTATACTCCGGTTGCACAGCCACAGAGACCCTACACCCTATGTAAGATTTATACAAATTCCAATGGGTTAGAACTGAGGCACATAATTTGATGCATTTAGTCAGTTTGTAGAAAGTTGTAGTGTTTGAGATGTGCTGTTTTGTTCTTGTGAAATAAATTTAGATGTGAAACTTAGTTCCTTCCTTAGTTTTAGAAAGAATGAAATAAGAAAGGAAAACACTCTCATAGCACATATTTGTGTAAGTAGATATATCTATTTATTTTTGAAGCAGAGGGCCATATATCCCAGGAAGGCAAAAGTTCACACATTGAACATGAGACATTCTTGCTCTTACAAGTCTATGGCCACAAGATCAAGGACTTCTCACTAGCTCACTCTACATAATGTTCCAACTTCATAAATTATCTTGGCTACTATCCCCTCTTTTTCTCCTTCACCATCACCTACAAAGTTCTGTTTCTTGTATGAGAGAGTACTCCAAATATCCCTTCCAGTCCCCCTATTCTCTCCAATGAGAGAACTTAATAATAAATTATTAATTAAATTAATAAATTATTAAATAATAAATTATTAAATTAAACAATTTAATAATAAATTGTTGTCCTGATCAAAGATACCTCTCTAAGAACAATTCCCTTGCCAGCTATTCAAATAATAATAATAATAATAATAGCAGTAGTAGTAGTAATAAATTATCCTTGCTATACAATATTTAGCCAAAACTATCCTGAGCTCCAGTAAATGAGGGCAAAGTAGTCCTTGACTCTTGTCCTGGATGGTGAACATAAATCCAAGAAGGCAACTGGTCAAGGATGAGGAGAGAGAATGGCCCGGAAACCCACATGCACACAGTCATTCCATAATCCTCACCCAGCTGAACTTCTCCATATCTTCTCCCTGTATCCCATCCAGTCTGCCCCTTTGAGAATATTGGTATGTATTCCAACCTTGCTTTACTTACACATAATTCGGAACCCAGAAGGAACCACACTAAGCTCCCAGCTGCCTAGGAACACATTTCCTTGTTCCACACTGGGCTTCTTTTCCACAGGACCTATGTGTCCGTTAGGTTTATATTCAGCAACATGCAGCAGTGGCTTGACTGCCAGGCTTTAAGTAGTGACATTTATTGCTCTCTCATGTAAGGCAGTTCAGAAGGCAGACGTTTAAGAACGACAAGCTGGCTTCACAGTCAGCAGGTTCCACATTCCTTCTAGCTTACCCCACCATCATTGAGAGCACATTTGACTTTCTAAGTTATCCCATGATCAAAAATTGTTGCTGAAGTGTTGGCCATTGTGTTCTTTTGCAGGTGAGAAGGGGGCAAGATGGAAAGGCCGAAGAAACAGACCTCATACTGTACTTTCAGGGACAATTGCTCAAACCACAGCACAGAACTGGGACAGTGAAGAGGACCATGTGGCTGCCACAATCTGGTGGCAGAGTCAGAAAGCTTCCACCTTGCGGGGCGTGGTGGCGCACGCTTGTAATCCCAGTACTTTGGGAGGCGGAGACCGGAGGATCCGGGTTCGCGGCCAGCCTCAGCTCTCGCTCTGTCTCTCTCTCTCTCTCTCTCTCTCTCTCTCTCTCTTTCTCTCTCCTTAGTGAGGCCCTCCAAAACCTCGTGAGACCCGGTTTCAAAATGAAGCATAAAAAAATGAAGCTACGCCTCCGGGGGCGTAGCACAGAGGTAGAACGCCTCTGCATTCAATCCCCGGTACCGCAAAAAAAAAAAAAAGAAAGCTTCCACCTCTTCAGAACCACCCACCTCTGCCAGGATCCAGAAGTTGTCAAGTCACAAAGCCTGCAAATAAAGCAGAAAACTGACACCATGCCTCCGCCATGATTTAAGCCAGCAAAACGGAAATCTCTATCGCCTCCTCTCTTTCCATGTAACTTGGTTCCTGGTCTGAGCCATCCAGATTAATGTATTTGGCAGACCCTAAGTCATATCTGGGGCCCAGATAGCAAAGGTATTTAAGAAGTGTAGATCTACTATCCCAGGCTCTGCACAACAGGAAGGCATGCCTGCAGGGGCTGGAATGGCTGCTGGGTGAGCCCATCCATACTGGCCGCCATGCCAGGAGAATCTCATGTATGTTCCATTACTAGGCAAGACATTTTTTTTTAACTGGAAATTGAACCTAGGAGTATTCTACCTCTGAGTTACACCCCAGCCTTATTTTATTTTTATTTTGAAAAAGGGTCTAAGTTTCTGAGAGCCTGGTTAAGTTGCTAAGGCTGGCCTCAAACCTGTGATACTCTTGTCTCAGCCTCCCAAGTACCGGGATTACAGGTGTGCACCACGGCTCCTGGCTCAAGCCATTTTTCTTGAGAGGAATGGAAAGGCTTATCCTAACAGGTCTTCTTCTGACCAGCAGATATGCTCAGGAGATAGAATATGATAAGACTAGAAGTGAGTGAAAGTACAAAATTTAGTTACAGAGCATTTGGCCTGGCTCTATGGAAGAGTGGAGGGCAAGTGTGGTGGTACATGCCTGTAAACCTAGCACTTGGGAGGCTAAGACAGGAGGATTGAAAGTTAAAAGCCATCCTCAACAACTTAGCAAGACCCTCTTTCAAAATTCAAATAAAAAGGGCTGGGGGTGTAGCTTGGAGGTAGAATGCTCCTGGGTTCAACCCCCAGCACTGCAATCAATCAGTCAATCAATCAATCAATCAATCAATCAGAGAATTGAGAGAGATACAGAAATAAAGAGGAGAGAGAAAGATGCATGGAGTGGTGACACCACTGCTCTCATTGCTAGGTGCTTGAAGCTCACCCTCTGCTTTAAGGAAGTTACTGCTGTTTCCTTAATCACCTCCCTTATCATTTCTCCTTGGATTTATAGGGCTGAAACACTACCATCCATTTATCTTAACAGATTTCTTATTTAAAATTCACTGAAGCATATAATTTACCTCTACCATACCTCTATGCAGTAGAAAGGGGCTAGTTTTTATTTTCTGAGGCACAGAGAGGTTGCCTCACTCATCTGAGGTCCCACAATGTAGCTGAAGGATAAAATACCAATACAAAATGCCAACTCATGGTATGTGATTCCTAAAGAAACCCTCAAGCTCTAAATGCTTAGAGAAAACCTGCAGAGCTGAAAGAGGGCAGCTTGCTTGAGATTGTGTCCCAAAGGAACAATTAACTGAGTATCAAGGACTAAAAGTTTTCTAGTAAGATTCTTTTTTCTTTATGTTTTATTTCTTTTGAGCTTTGAGAGCCTCGATTTGATTTTTAAGATCATTTAGTTCAATCAAGCAAGATTTTTCTCTACAAATATGTAATATATGTAATGGATGTGTATATGGGTATGAGCCGAAATAAAATCGAATCTCTGATTTCTCAAAATGATCAAATTGGCCGTCGTTCATCTGTGAAAACTAACTCTTCCAAAGCACTTAGTTTCTTGCTCTCTTGGGATACAGATAGACTACTTCTTGGGGTGTATAAAAATGGTCACTCGTGTATTTTCTCTAATGTCAATAACAGAGAAAATTCTCATAATAATAATAAATTGTTGTCCTTATAAGATGAAACAAATGCCTCAGGGTTAATTAACTGCAGATTTTCAGCACTGTGTCTAAAGCCTGGTCCAAAGCTGTGATAGTCAAAAGAGATGACCATCAGAACACCCTTCCAAGGCCTCCGTGTATTAAACTCATAACAAAAGCAACTTTAACCCCTGTTATTACATTTGGTGTGTTTCACAGTTTCAAGTGCTTTAACATGTGATCTCATGAAACCCGCACATCCATGTTCCCATCTCATAGCACAGAGCACATGATTCTAATTTACACACTTAATGTCCTTCTATAGACCTTAGGCTTTGTGAAATAAGTGATCATGTCTGTTTTAAAGAAATTCATAGCTCTCTCCTTGTTATCATTTTTTATTATAAATATTCTGATTTTTTATTAGTGTATGCCCACCACAGCCCCAAGTACTTTGGGAGACTCCAAATCCAACCCAGGTTCCTCTGTTAGAGTTTCTCACAGACAAGATCTTCTCTTTGTCTCCCCTGATGGGAAAGATAATGCTGCTCTAGGTCCTTGTCCGGAAAACACAGAGAGACTCCAGGAGGCTTGGCTTGCTAGAATTCAGAGAGAGATGGAAATAAAGGAAAGGAACCAAGTTCTTGATGACATCCCTGCGTTGTTGTATCAGGCCAGCCCTCAAGACTGGACCTTGCAGGAGAAACTGCATGTCCATTAGGGTAATTAGGTGAAATAGAGTAAAGTATTTCTTAGAATAGTTCCTACATACTGGGGTCTACAGTAATCATAGAGCTTGGATGCAAGAGCACACTAAGAGAGACTCCTCATACTGCAAAGAGGAAGGGCCTTTTCATTGGCCATATTTTCAAACAATCACATCAGTCTAATACTCAGATCATTCTTTACATTATTATTGTTTTTTTAACTTCTTTTTTTTAATTTTTTATGTTCATTTATTGGTGCATTGTAATTATACATTTTGATATATGTCAGGGTATGAATATCATACATGCACACATTGCACATTTAGCCCTCCCTTCAATCCCACCCTATTCCCTTCCCCTTCCCTCCCTTTCATGCTCCGGATAGTGATTGAATCTTATAGGTTTGTGTATGATGCTAAGCGCCCATAGATAAAGCTCACCTATTTACAGTTGGATTTCAAATATCATATGCTGACATCTCAAACCCAATGTGTCCCATAAGCCTTCATGACTCATTTTATTTTAAATATTTTTCCTACAAGGTAAGAGGGTGATTTTATTTTCAAGAAAAAAAAAACCACAACAGGCTACACACCCAAAACAATATTTAGGTCAAAACAAACCATATATTCAGCTTTTGTTTTCTTGCTGAAGTGTCTCTGGGTGATAGATGGTCTGCCTCTGGTTTTGCCCTGGCAGAGAACGCATAATCTCTTTACAAATGCACAGGCTATTGCCATGGAAATGAACATGAGGTAATAAATATATCGTTATGTGTGCCATCATACCTAGTAGGTGGGTAATGATAGCAATTCGTATTTAGAACCTTTCTGGTGATTTATAAAACATTAACTAGTAATCCCCCCAATGCCTGAGGGAGGAGAAGGGCAGTTTTATACCAGTTTTGTGGATGTGGAGACTGAGAGAGCAATTATGAGATTTCTCAAAAAGTGCCGAGGGAGTAAGAATTACATGCTATTTGTGCAGAACTCTCAACCCCAGATTTAGTTGCTTAACAATAGCATCCAGTTCTCCTGACCCTTGGAGAGCGAAACAAACTGCAGCGAATATGATGGAACAATAAAGTGTATAGTATATTTCAAAGGTCCCTCCAGGGGAAAACCTTACATTTCTATTTACGTAGAGTAGAACTTGTTTTCAAAGGTTCTAAAAGATGGAGAAAGGAAAAAAATGTTTCACAAAATATACTGAATGAGAAGATCCACCCCGTGCATTGCAGAGCATGGATCCTGCCCAGTGTACATGGCTTTCCTGATGGATGCCTCTCTCTGCTTCTACCCTCCTACCTCTCCTTCCAGACTAGGGGAAAGATTTCCATCCTCTTTCACAAAACCAGCTCACCCACCTCCACCCTCCCTGCCTGCAAGGATGCTACTCTCTTGAGCATCTTCAATGCACTTCTCTCATCTAGCCTTCAAGTATTCTTCATCTGAGAAGTCAGCTTGAAGGGGGAAAAATATCTTTCACTTAACCTTGCTGTCCCCTTCTGGTTTCTCTCCAATTCTTTCTAATCCTTTGACTGCCAAAACCCTCCAAATTCCACTCTCAGTCCAACTTTCTATCAAAATATCTCTTTTTAAATCCTGTTATTGGAGACAGGAATGACTCTGCTCTTTGGAATCCTGCCAAAGGCTCTCTTCTTGCCAAACATAATGGAAATTTTTATGCCTTCACCCTCCTGAGTCTCTGTATGAGCCTGTAACTACACTGCCAACTGCCAACTCTCTCTGCCTTTTATTTCCGTTTTATCATCTCTTAATTTTATTGCCACTTCACTGCATCTCCCCCTTCCTGGTGTCTACATGGGGTTCTCCTCCAGGTACACTGTCCTTATGCACTTTCCTCTCCACAGTTTCTCACTTTTAATCACATACCTGTATCAGGATGACTCAAATCCCTACTGCTCACATCTATCTCAGTTCGGTGTTTCCCTCCATGCATAAGGTCAATTCACTTGGGGTTTAAGGAAGGGAGAAGATTTCCACTGCCTTCCTTACTGTATACTTCCTCCTCCTCTTCCCAGGAGAAGTAGGGTATAGCAACCAGTTGGAGTCAAATTCCAAAGCACTTACTGAGCTATGTTAATTGCAGGTAAAATTATTGTATCTAAGGATAGGTCCTGGCCAACTTGCCTTCTTCTCTTTGCTTCTTTCCTGCATTTTAGTCCATGAAGGACAGTTGATGACATCATTTGGATTTGAAGAAGATGTTTCCACTTAAACTTATGGCTAAATTATAATTGTGCTTTGTACTACATAAAATGGACACTAGCCCAAATGACGAGAATACTAACAACAATAAGAAGAAGAAAATAACATTATTTTGAGTTGTTCTGAACCACAGGGGTCTCTTCCTTCTTTTAACATCTTTTGAACTTAGAAACATAACTATAGTTTAGTGGCGGCCACAGTGACACATGCCTGTTATCCCAATGATTCCAGAGGCTGAGGCAGGAGTATCACAAGTTTGAGATCAGCCTTAGCAACTTAGTGAGAACTTGTCTCAAAAAAAAAGAAAAGAATAAGAATGTAGCTCAGTGGTAGAGCACCCCTGGATTTAATTCCAAATACTGTAAAAACAAAAAAAAAACAACAAAAAAGCAAACTCAGTGTATTATTTTCAAATCATTACATGCGTAATAGATTTGTCTACCCAGTTAAATATTAAGTCTCTGTGGACAGAGCCATATCCTATACTACCTCTCTAAACCCCACAAGCCCTTAACTCCCTCAACACTGTGTTGGAAACACAGAAAATGCTATATATTGATTGATCAACAAGGTATAACCACCGTTCTGATCAACAGTGATTATCATATCATTGATACAGTTGAGTTGGTTTTAATGGCTTTCCATAATATTCAGAATTAAACCCAAATTCAGGGTCCAAAAGGCCTGACATGTGCTCGTCTCTACTCACTGCTCTGATCTTCTCTACTACCTCCCTCACACCAGGCACAACAGTCTTCTCTCTGTTCCTCAAACACACCAAGTTTAGTCCTTTTCACCAGAGTATTCTCACAGAACTTTTTGTGACTCACACTGTGCCTTTATTCACATTTTGGCTTAAGTAAGCTGGAGCCTCACTACTACATCAAATAAACTATCCCTCTAAGTCAAAACAATCATTTTCAAATCTTTTACCCTGTTTTGTTTTTCTTCAGAACATCTATAATGATAGAAATGAGCATTTTTTATGTTCATTTATTTGTGCATTGTAATTATACATGAGCATTTTTTTTATTTAGCTGTTTCCCCATATAGATCCATGACAGTCCATGATGGTGAGGACTGGGTCTATTGCAAAGCCTATTGCAAATCCAGCACATCACAGATACTCCATAAATATTTGTGTCATAGATAATTGATATAAAGACCATTACAAAGTAGTTCTCAACTCCTTAAGTACACTGGCTGATAATGAGGCAGTAAATCTCTTTGTTTAAGTTCACATGGGCAAAAGGCAATCTGCATTCTAGCCACAGCCGTGGAGATGGGGGCTCGGGGGTTAGAATCTGAGAAATTTACAAGGATACTGGCATGAAAATAACTTAGGAACAAAAACTGATAAATATTCTCAAAAGATAAAACCCAGCGTTCAAATATTTTACATAATATTTGAACACTCATATTACTTACATAATGATATTATTTACATAATATCCAAATCCATATAATCATATTACAAGACAGAAGATAATTGAGGGGAAAGAGAAACAGTCTAATACTTATTGATCAACTACTATGTGGTATGTATTTCAAGCTATCCAGACAGATGTTTTATTTGCTGAGTCTATATATTATATCTCCACTACAGGTTTTACATTTGTTAGCTCACTTAACCTTCATATTATGCCATGATAAAAGTATTACTATTGTTATCATTCCTATTTTGCAAATAAGGAAACAGGCTCAGACAGGGCCATGCTTTGTAGAACCAAGATGCACATTCAAGTCTTTTTACTACAAAGTCTGGGCTCAACTCTGCACTATGCATCCCCCATTCAGTTGGTAAATATGATCATATCAACCAGGTGCTACCTGAATCTTCACCAGCTCCCTGGGAATCTACATTGTACCAAATAATTACATATTTCTCTGCTCAGTCCTTCAAGAGTTAATACTTTTAGGACATGCCCATCTATTTGTGTGAAATACAATCACTGTCATAGCAAAGAGAAGATAAATAATTTTCTTTTTTCCTACTATTCAAGGAAGCTATAAAGAGAAGCTTTTGTTAAAGGTATAAAGAGATTGATAATCTGGTTCACATTCTCCCAATAAGCAAAAAGCTCTCTGAGTTTAGTAGAGAACATAAAGATAAGAGTGGGTTCTTCTTAATTTTTTTCCTTTTTAAAGAGGTAATATGATTCTATGTTCAATATTAAGGGGAAAGCAAAAATAATTGAAACTATAATAATAGTAATAACACCTAGCATATATTGTGCACCTATCATATGCTAGGCATTAGGTATTTTACACTGTTTTTATATAATCCTCAAAACCATTCTATGATGCTAATACTAATTCATATTATACATATAAAATATCAGACTTTAGGAAAATTAAGTCATTTGTGCAAGTTCAGTAAGCTTATAAACTTCATTCTTCTGCTTCTAAAATGCTATTCAGTCATGCCTCCAGTAGTCAAGCATTTGGAGTCTGCATTTCAAAACATGCTTCATTAAATAGCATACTATGACCTGCAAATACAGTTCTCTCAAAACTGTGCCAAAATGGGCCCTACCCATGCCAATTCCATAGATCAGATGTCCTAACTAAAGAAAAAGGTAGTAGAAGTCTCTACAAAGTTTCTTACATGAGAGTAGAGATCCTGTCTCTCCCACCCCTTTATCCTCAGTGCATAAAAGAGAATCTGGAACATAGTTGACCCTCAACCTTAAATGGAGGTCTCTCATTATACCAAAGAGTAACAACAGAGCATCCTATCCAAAGTCTTAAAACTAGCAAAACTAGTAATATCAAAGCTGATACTTGAATGCAGGTCTTTTGATATTTAGTTCCTACTCTGCTCATAGTCCCCCTCACCTCTCACTCCCCTCTATAGGCCAGTCCTTGAGGAAAGCTATGACTGGCATCCACTACCACTACATCATGAGCAATCGTGTAGCTCCTGTGATTCTGTTGGCACTAGTTTAAGCAAAAAGCAGAGTAACTGCCAGAGAAGTAACATTGCTATAAAGTGCTTAAAAGCATCTACAAAACTCAGCATGACAATGACTTTAAAGGGAAGAGCAGCTGCCCATCCTGAACCCATGTCTCCAGTTCTCCTTCACAGAAATTTCCTGATGTGCAAAGGAAGTCTCTTTGATCACGTTTGTGATAATTCCAAATCACAAGTCAATAGTGGTTAATAAAACATCATTATGGCCTGAGTCAATAGGCAAAAGTTTCATAAAATATTCAGTGAAATAAACACAACCAAAAAAGAATATATCAGAATAATGTTCACAGATTCTTTTGAAAACATCTGCAAAAGAGTTTAAAATATAAAACTAAAAGGGGCCTTAAAAATATAGCTTTGCCTATCTAACAAAATTTTAGTGTTCTAAATGATTATAGACTTGTATTTAAGTCAAAGAATAAAGAAAAATAAAATTGACAACTCATTGCCTATCATTATAGTAGGTACTATGAAGGAAGCAATAGAAGGCCTTGATTCTTTGCTTCAAAGAGGTAAGAGCTTAATGAAACTTCTAAAAGTCCATTTATAATCTAATATACTCTCACAGATGATAAAACTGAGGCCCAAACAGGTAAAATGACTTGCTCAAGGCCATGCAGTGTGTTAATATGGAGGAAAATAAGTCACTGCAGTAAGTGATATCAAACGCTTCTCTACCCCATTCCCTTCATCATTCATTCAGCCTTCATCATGAATGTTAACCCACATTTTTTTCTTAATATGTGGATAGCAACATCGTTTCTACATAAATAAGCCAAACAAATATTTACAGAAACCAGCTTCTGATTATATATATATATATATATATATGTATATATATTTATATATATTTTTTAATTCTATTAGAGATGGTTTTATTAGAGAATAAATGAGTAGGTAAGAACATCCTTGTTAGGTAAGAACATCCTTGTTACACAAGAAAGAACTGCAACATGAAGCGTCTTACATCCTTCTTCAGATGCCTGATTCATTGGTTCCCAGATGCCCAGTGTGGTACCTTAGCCCATATCCACTTGGGTTCCAACACAGTCACATAATGTCTTAAGATGTCCTCAGGTAATCTCCTACTGAGCTGAGCTGCACAGCCCACCAATGCCATCAAGCTGTTACCTGTTGTTGAGCAGCCCACTTAGGAATCACAACAAGATGACAGCGTCACTTCTGTGTGTTTCGTACACACAGTCCTCACTTTTCCCCTAGCTATAAAAACAAAGCCAATTGATTGTAAAACCCCCAAAGAACATACTGCCAACCAACAAATACAAAATACTGACCTTCTTACAAGACCCTGTGGGTGTTTGGGACCAATTGCATAATGCATTTGTCCTCCACATTAAAAAGTCAGGGCTCTAACATTCTTTCCTTTTCTGAATTATTTATCAACAGCAGGGAAAATGGAAAACCAGAGGTGTAAAAAATAAAGACAAGAAAAAAAAGCCAGGCTCTTTCAGCTCCCTGGTTGCTTAGAGATTTTTCTGGCCCTGACTCTAGAGTTGCCACATTCACCCTGTAGAATTAAATGTGAAGGCCTTGTTACCAGCAATAGGACTTGGGCAGTGAATTTCCTACCTGCTGGGTATGAAATGCTCCTTCCTGAACTCCATTCCTCTTCCAAAAGGGATACTGTCCTAGTAATGGCTAGGGCCACTAAAGCCTTGCTTTCTATTTAGAAGAAAAATAAAGTAACACCCCATTCATCCAGTGGCTACCTTCTATCATCCTCAAGCCTTAGGAAGACAGCTTGGACCCAGAAACCGTAAGCGCCCGAGGCCATGAACCCCATGTACTAGAGACATCCATAGGATAGAGCAGGCTGATCGGAGTTTATTGATCTAACAAACTCCCTTACTTAATCCTGAGTTATTGAGTAGATGATGGAAATTTTGTTCTATAAACTTCATAAAATAAAAGAAAAAGGTGGGTGTGTGAAATGATCTGGGAAACTCTCTTATGCAGACCCTTTCAATGTGCTCATGGTACTAGAGAAATTAGACCTCCCGCAAATACTTAAGAATATTAGATGCATTATTTTCTAACTTAAAAAATGTACTTTCTCATCAGTCTTTCTCAACATTCTTGTGAAATAATTACTATCTGTATCTTATGAACACTGAGTCTCAGAAAGGAAAAGTGGCTTGCCCCAAACAGGTTAGAGTCAGGTCTGTTGATTCTTGGTTCCATCCGTTTTCTGTTCCTACAGCCTGCCGCAGCTATTCCTGATAGCAGCACGGCCTGCATCCTCATTTTTCTCATGTCTTTGCTCTAAGTCTGTTCATCAGCGAGAACTTTCTAGACCACTCCACATAACATTACACCACTGCTCATCCCTGCACTCCTTCCCTCCTCCCCCAATTTATTTTTCTCAGTGCTTATCATTTTCTGGCATACCATATATTCCCCTGTTGTTTGTCTGACTCCCCAAGCTAGAACATAAACTCCACTGATAACAAGGTTTTATCTCTTTTATTCAATAATATGTCCCTGACATCTAGAATAAGCCGGATGCTCAGTAAATCCCCAATAGATATTTGTTTAGTGAATGAATACATAGACTAATGAATCAGTAAACTGCTATCTGAGTTAAAACAGAAGTTGATGCCCAACACATGTTAGAGATGCAAGGAAAGCAATGGTAAATCTTATATGTAAAGTTGACTTAGGAAGAGATCTTTCCCTGATGGTACTTTTTCCCTAGCTTTTTATTGTGCTAAAATACACATAACATAAAGCTTACTTTCTTAACCATTTTTACATATACAATTCAGTTTTATGAAGGCCATTTATATCACAGTGTGACCATTGTCACCATTCATCCCTAGAGCTTATAGACTTGACTACACGATAGACTCCATGCCTGTCTCTTCCTTGCCTGTGGCACTCACCATTCTACTTCCTGGCTCTACGAATTCTATTAATCTAGCTACTTCATATAAGTGGGATCATACAATATTTGCCTTTTGTGACTGGTTCATTTCACTTAGCATAACGTTCTCAAGTTTAATCCATGCTGTAGCATGTGTCAGAACATGTTTCCTTTTAACACTGAATAATAATATTCTATTGCATGTCTAAATCACATCTACTGATAGTCATGTCTATACCATTCATCTATTGGTAGACATTTGGGATTCTTCCATATTTGACCTATTATAAATCATGTTTCTATGAATATTGGTGTGCAACTATTTCTTCAAGACCCTGATTTCAATTATTTTGGGTATAAGCCCAGAGGCAGAATTGCCAGATCATATGATAATTCTGTTTTAATTATTTGAAGAACTTCCAAACTATTTCCAGAGTGATGACACCATTTTACATTCACACTGATAGTGTTCAAGGGCTCCCATTCTTCCATGTCCTCACTGACAGTTGGTATTTGGTTTTGCAGCATGTTTTCTGTCTCTCAGTTAGACCATCATTAGTCAAGTTCAAAAATAAAGAATAAAACACACACATTGAGGAAGCAAACATGAAAGGGGGAGAAAACAGGATTCAAAAACAAAACCTATCATAATGCAACAAAGAGAATCAGTAAGAAAACAGTACTAGGAGAGGAGATTAGATAAATCATGTCCAAATAGTGGTGCTGTAAATTCAGAACTCTGGTTTGAGTGGTAAGCATGACAATGTGACTTGTCCATTTTGTAAATCCTAAAAATAGACAGAAGGTACTACTCTCTGGCCTCTCTTGGACTTGGCTCTAAAGGTGTAAACTGTTCTAAACTTTCCCAAAAAACAAACAGTTTGCCTGAGGCTAAGAAAAGCAGTTCAGGGAGAATCTTCACTTGATTCCCTCCTCTGCACAGTACCCTGCTCAGCCTGGGTGCTGTAACTAAACATTTAGTGTCATATACCCTCTGTCTTACACAACTGTCCTCTTATCCCCTCTCACACTGATGGGCAAGGATGATGTCTACCTTTTCTGATCAGTGCCACATTTTTATGAAAACTAAAGCAAAGGGACCACCTGCTGTTCTCCTAATGAGAAAATACCTTCAAGTTTTGGTAATCCATAAGCAAGATTTCTCCAGGCACATTTCTTCAACAGTTCATCAAAATTCAAAATCAAATAGCTTTAATTTGAAGGTATTTTCTGATGCTTTCCATCCAGGCTATCTGAAATTCCTGTTACTTTAATGCCTTCCCTACATTTAACTTATCAACAAGACTGGGAAAATTAGTGCTAAAAGAGAAAAAATTGACTATCTGATTTAGGAAATACTTTTTAAAATATAAAGGACAAAGAATTAAATAAGAAAATATAAATATGGGGAATATACCTCATCATCAAGTCAAGGTTCAATCAAGCACCATTGTTAGGTAAAAAATGCTTTTACATACAATAATTATGTGGGGTCCAGACAACACCATGGTATTTGTTCAGATTAAACAACTCTTTATTGTCTTACTTTTCTCTAGAAAAGCTATCACACACACCCCCATGAATCTCTGAGCATATGTATTTCTTGCATTGGGCTGGTCTGAGATTTTTTTTCCTGTGACTCTTCATCCAAACTGAATTGAAATGGTGATCATCATCATCATAATAAAGAAAAAATGTACACATCTGATGAAACCAAATGAAGATGGAGAGGCAATCAAACATTACTACTTCTCTAATGCAGTAAAAGCCATGATGGTATATCCTTCCATAGGAGAGAACATTTTTCAACCAAAAATAATTATATTTTTGCAGTAACTTTGCTAATCTAGGCAATGCTTATTATAAAAGCTTTAAAAATCTAGAATAATGTAGAATGTTAACCAGATATGGTGCTGCATGCCTATATCCCCAGTACTTGAGAGGCTGAGAAATGAGGATTGAAGGCTCTGGACTAGCCTTGGCAACTTAGAGCTACTCTGTTTCAAAACAAAAAATAAAATCAATTGGGCTGAGGTGTAGCTCAGAGGTGGAGTGCCCCTGGGTTCAATGCTCAGTAACACACACACACACACACACACACACACAGCCCTAGAATATTAACCAATAACTGTAGTGTGATTCCCACAGTATAGAATACAGATGTAGGCCTAGAAACCCACTAAGAAGAAATACTCAAAATGTTAGTAGAGGTTGCCTTTATAGGGTTAAATTACAGATGATTTTTATTTTCTTTTTATTCTTCTGAATTTCTTAATATTACTGGAGTATTTATATGCTACTTATCATTAGGAAAATCTTTTTTATGATTTTATTAAACTTGTTTTCTTTACACATCTCTCCATGTGCTATAAATTTCCTGAGCACCAAAAAAAAAAAAAAATCCATCCCAGTATCCAGCTTAGACCAAGCATCTGGCCTTTCATCTATCTCTTGAAAACAATTTGTCCTATGGCCACCCCTAAGGACTAACTAGATGCCAGCCAGCACAGCTGATAAATGCCAAGGCTGCTCACAGTTCAAGGGGCTTCCCTTCTCAGGGAACAAACTGAAACTTTTAAAGGGAGCTTACAGAGCACATTCCAAAGGGTTTGTTCTTCAACAACTCACAAACTCATGACTCCCAAAGGCAAAGTTTTTCTTGAAATAAAGGAATGTAAGGGGAGTCTGGTGGTGCACTCCTGTAACCCCAGTACTTCGGAGGTTGAGACAGGAGGATTGCATGTTCAAAGACAGCCTGAGCAATGTAAGGAGACTCTCAGCAACTTAGTGAGACCCCGTTTCAAAACAAAAAATGAAAAGGGCTCGGGGTGTAGCTCAGAGGTAGAATGCCCCTGGATTCAATCCCTAGTACAGTAATAAATAAATTAATGCATTCCTGCACAGTTACAACTGTGTTATTATGCCCACTTCACACTTAACTCCTTCTCAACCCCTCACCCTAAACCATCTCACTGCAGGTTCCTGCTCCCAGAGACTCTAGATACCATCTGCATAGACTGGGTTTCTTAAGGCACTTTCCAAGTGTATTTCCAGATGGGTTACTGTCTTTTTAAGTGTTTCAAGAGACATTTGATGAGAAGAGGAAGAGAGAAATGTGGTGAACGGTCTTAGACTTTGGTATTGAGCACCATCTGGGAGCCTGAGGTTGGCTGGGCTCTTTCATTTGTTTCAACCTTAAAACCTAAGCTTCTCTCTCAAGGTTGTAAACTGAGACATGGAGCATTTTGAGAATCTGCTCAAGATTGACCCTTTCTTTCATTATAACAATGGCTATTATTTGCTAAGCACATGCAGTCCACACTGCGGTAACATTTTAAAGGCATTTCAAAAAGAGTGCTAATGAAGGTTGCATTTGAATCTCTGCTAGAAGGCCTTAGAGTTCCTATCCCTGCTTCACCAAGTTCTAGCCTGTGGATATAGACAAGTTCCTTAACCTCTCTGCACCTCGAGTTAGATTCTGCCCCTGTAAAGTAGAATTAGCAATGTCAAGCATTTATTGGACATTTACTCTGTGCTAAGCCCTTTTCCAGGCACTTTACAAATTTTTTTTTCATTACTCTTTCTAGGGGGAAGATGTATCCATTTCCCTGACATCATTTCAAATTGATACTGCTAATCAATGCCCAAGTTGGGACAGGAATCCAGGTCTGCCTAAGAACCTTCTATTTTTTTCATATCTACTCAGGCCACCTCCAGGTCACACTGTAGATCAACAGACACAGAAATGGAACTATTTCTAAGCACTAGGCACCCTATTATTTTTCAATGTTCTGGCCATAACTCCCACTGAAGAGAAAACCCAAACCCTGTCAGACACCCTGTGGGGATTTGGGAAACACATCCTCTTTACCACTTAATAATTAATGTCCTTCTCTCTTCGGGTACAGGAGCTCTTCTCCATAGCATTTATTGCTCGTACCTCACAATTTAGCACTCAGTTATATGCCCTATAAAATTATTCTCCTTAAATGTAAATTTTATGTCTCCCAAAGAGAACATAATGTCCTAGAGGTCAGGAACCATATCTTATGGAATCACAGAATTAGAAGAGTAATAGTTTGTAAAATTATCTCTTTTTTTAAAAAAGAGGCTGAACTTTTTTCAAAAGAAAATGTAATCCCAGCTTCACTGAGTGAAAAACCTCTAAGCTTTAGATTTTAATCTTTCAAGGTCTAAAAAAATGAAAGAAAGAAAAAAAAAGAAAAACTGACTTGGTGACATTCATTCACTGAGCTGGTGGCAGGAGCAAAGCAGGAATCTATGCTGCTTGATTCTCATTTAGTGGTGGCTTAGCTGTGGAGACCCTGGGTCTCTTCTGTTTCCTTAGTATCGCTCTTTTTCTTAGCCCTGGTACAAAAAAAATCTAGGCCAATGACTTTGATTCTGGAAACTATTCCAGAAGAGCTTCTGAGAGACAGCATGGTGGGATCTGACTTGCAGATCACTGGCCAGGTGCTCAAAGGGGAAAAACAGCAGCCGTAATTTCTTATGTCAAAATCCCTAAAATTCGTATGTCAAAAATCCTAAGCTCCAAATTGCTGGTATTAGGTGAGGCCTTTGAGAGATGATTAGGTCATCAATGCCCTTATCAAGGAGACCCAAGAGAGCTCCCTCACCCCTGTCATCATAAGAAATCACACCGAGAAGACACCATCTATGAGAAACAGGACTTTGGAGATGTTGAATCTGCTGGTACTTTGATCCTGAACTTCCTGACCACCACAACTGTGAGATATAAAATTATATCATTTATAAGCAACTCAGTGAATGGTATTTTTCCATAGAGCATGAGGAGAATAAGATAATGTCATAATTGCGAGGGTCATTCAATGGCTGTGTCCCCCTTCTAATTCTCCAGGAACTTGATAAAGCACAGCCACTGCTCTTAGTCGCTAACTCAGATCCACAATCTATGTTACTACACATGAAAGTGGTAGCACTACCAGGTCATAAGCATTTATATATTTTTTCAATTTTGTGGGCTAATACTTGGGAGACTTTTTTTTTTTTTGCGGTACCAGGGATTGAACGCAGGGGCGTTCTACCTCCGCGCTACGCCCCCAGCCCTATTTTTTTATGCTTTATTTTGAAACCGGGTCTCACGAAGTTGCGGAGGGCCTCACTAGGTAGAGAGAGAGAGAGAGAGACAGAGAGACAGAGAGACAGAGAGACAGAGAGAGAGAGAGAGAGAGAGAGAGAGAGGAGAAAGAGAGAGAGTGCGCGCCCGCGCACTGAGGCTGACCGCGAACCCAGATCCTCCAGTCTCCGCCTCCCAAAGTACTGGGATTACAAGCGTGTGCCACCACTCCGGGCCTTGGGAGACTTTGAGGGAAAGAACTCAATGTGAATTTTGTCCAGCACTTTTTTCAACAACACTCTTTGATAGTAAAACATAATGCAGGTTTATTACATTGCATTTCTTTCCATATATAAAATTTTGAAAATGCATTAAAATGTAAAGAAAAATGTCAGGTATAATCTTTCACTCAATCGCCTCTGTTACCTGTTTATTTGGGAGAGGAAAACTATTCCCTGTGTTTCTGTATGTCTGTGGATACATGTGTGTGTATCCATCCATACTTTTTGTTATTTTAATTGGAAAATAATATACATACTGACTTAGATCTTTTCATGTTATCTAGTGAGAATTTTTCCTTGAGCCTAAGTAGTCTTTAAACATGATTTTAATATGCATTATATTCCATTATATCGACATATTATAACTTAATCAAATCTCTACCAGTGCATATTTAGGCTTCTTCCATTTTTTTTGTTTGTTTTTTGTTTTGTTTTGCGGTACCGGGGATTGAACGTAGGGGTGTTCTACCTCCGCGCTACGCCCCCGGCCCTATTTTTTATACTTTACTTTGAAACCGGTTCTCACGAAGTTGCGGAGGGCCTTACTAAGTAGAGAGAGAGAGAGAGAGAGAACTGAGGCTGGCCACGAACCCGGATCCTCCGGTCTCCGCCTCCCAAAGTACTGGGATTACAAGTGTGCGCCACCACGCCTGGCCCCATTTTTTTATAAATAATGAAATAAATGACCACAAAGACATTCCCAACAGTAATGTATAAAAATACCTATTTCCTGGACCACCTTCTGAAATGAGTGATCAACATGTCTGTAAATATATGTATGTCTACATATATACACACAGATATATATGTATATCTACATATATACACACATAAACGTGCTATAATTGCTATTTAACTGTTATTTTAACTTGGATTTATTTTGATTACTTCTAGGCTTGAAAATACTATTTTCAAAGATTTTGATATACTCTAATAGATGCTGTCAGTTGCCTAGAAAATCATGGATCTACACACACACACACACACACACACACACACACAGTTCTTTGTTCACACAC
>PVJS01010227.1:0-48526 GCA_004027185.1 Glis glis | reverse complement strand
CCCCCGGCCCTATTTTTTTTATACTTTTTTTTGAAACCGGGTCTCATGAAGTTGCGGAGGGCCTCACTAAGTAGAGAGAGAGAGAGAGAAAGGGAGAGAGAGAGAGAGAGAGAGAGAGAGCTGAGGCTGGCCGCGAACCCGGATCCTCCGGTCTCCGCCTCCCAAAGTACTGAGATTACAAGCGTGCGCCACCACGCCCGGCTGTCTTCTGCTATTCTTGGGAGAATTTCAAGAAAAGTTGCCTAAATATCCCTAACCTGAAAAAATATTTGTTCTCCTAAGCTTCCTGGGCCAGAGAGGAGTAGACAAACTTTCAAAAACAAAGGAGGAAAACCACTGACATTTAGTGGACAATGGGCTTGTCAAGGTAAAGCGTCAACAAAGTACAATGCCTGCCAATATTGTGGGTCCTACTTTCATCCTCTTTAAGAGATCGTTTTATCCTTCCTACACGAAAATGTTTGCTTACTATACTGCAGCCTTAAAGCTATGGATCCCAGTGCTGTGGAGTAAAACATTTGCTTGGCTTTCTTGAGGCCCTGGGTTCAGTCCCCCAATACCTGCTCTCCAAAATAGCTATGTGTTTCACAACAGCTACAAAGACTGTCTTCTTGTTTGAGAGAATGACTCTCCTAGGAAGAATTAGTGGGAACTTGGAAGGAGGAGGCAAAAAGCAAAGCAAAATGATGGAAAGTAGGGCTGGATTTAGAATGAATGTACTAAGGGCTGGAGGGGCAGAGCAATCATAAATAGTGTTTGATTGCCTCAGTGACAATAGGGGCTAAATATTGGGAAAATAGAGAAATAGAAAGAATGTAGAGGTTAGCCCAGTAAAAGGATATAAAATTAGAGGTCAGTAGGCAAAGTATTTTCCATTTTTAGATGTAGCCTCGGTATAAGGAATGGGATATGGGGAAAAAATAATGGGACCAAGTAAAGAAACATCTGCTTACATGATCATCTCAGCTCAAAATCAAAGGATTAGCCACTATACATCACTTATTCAGTTAGCCAACCACTTACAACAAAAATTGATTGAAACCTATAAAGACCCAGGAATTGGGCTGAGCATTGAAAATGATCGCTGGCCTCAAAATTTTAGAGTTCAGTAGGGGGAGACAGACGTGTAAACTAAAGATGCTACAAGATGTTACCTGTAGCAGAATAGAATTGCAGCATATGTTGAGGTAAAAAGAAAGAATTAGCCATGACATGCGGTATAAGAGTAAAGAAAGGGTTAATGAAGAATAGTCTCAGGCCCAACTAAATATAGAATCAAATTCATTAACATGGTACATGATAATGGAACAAATTTAGACCATGGTTTCTAAAGCACCTAGTTTGTAATATTTTATCATAAATCTCTACTAGAGGAACTTACTATGGTTTTTTTTAAACCTTAGAACATAAGGCATTTAGGAATGGATAAGTTTGTATCAATAAACATAAAGTTGTTACAGACAAAAATGAAAGAAGTTTGCTTAAAACTTTGTTTTGACAGACCCTATCAGTTAACAGCAAGCAACAGGGACCTGGACCTGGGCATATCTTTTCTCTCTTTTACAAATGATGGAAAATTAGTGGATATATGTTCAATCAGTCTTAGCATAACTATTATGGATATACTGGGGAAATTAGGAAGCAATTCTTTGCAGTGCTGTTCACCTCTGGTCAAAGAACACATTAGTGAGTGGTAGGGACAGCAGGGACCTGATCAATTGCTAGTTCTCCACAATCACGCTTATGTCATTTTGAGACACTGTTTTGATTCTTTGGTTGACCAGGTACCTCTCCAATGCATGCTCATAAAACACACTGAGACTCCAAGCTAATGATGCGAGAATAGTGTAGCCTTTGGAACCTTTATGCTGTTGTGGGGCAGGGTGGGGGAGGGACCTGCTAACTCAGAATGACTTTAATCCAAATTTCCATTCTTCCAGTTCTGTTCTTTCTCTATTTGCTCTACCTCAAGTTATCCCTCTTGCTTCCTTATGTGTGATGGCTATCTCCTTTGTCATCCAGGACAAATCATCCCTGCAGTGCACAGGAAACAGGATTAGAGACATTGAGGATATTTACTTGTTGGGGAATTGCTGGGGCTAAGTAAAAAAAAAAAAGATGTAGACATTAAGATTTTATGAAAAAAGCCTATGATATTAGTGTGTAATAAACAATCTTGTCTCCGTATTTATGAGTACAAATTCCTGCCAGGAAATAGTTAAATCCTGGGATTAAATTTTTTTTATTATGGAAAAAATTAAACATGCAAAAGTAGAGAGAAAGGTATAAGGTATAAGGTACCACTCAGCTTCAAAAAATGTAAACTCATGACCAATTTCATTTCATCTCAATCACTTCTCTCCACCTCCCACTTCCTCTGTAATTTTGAGGCCAATTCCAGTAAGATTTTCAATATTCCTAAAACATCCATAATTTTTTAACCTATGGAGAGAATAATATAAATTATCTTACTAACTCATTTATTATATATACACCTTTATTTCTCACTGACAATCATCAGTTAAGCTACAAAGAAATAGATGAAAAAATAGAAAATTTTCTCCATCATTTCTGAGCTAAAAGCCAAACTTTGGTTTGAGTACCTTTATGCTGTAATGATAGGTATTATTAAAATGCAAGGATAATAAAGCTGTAACATTTTTCATAAATGATTGAGCCACAGTCATCCTTTCTTGTCACCTATGATTTTAGTGGTATGCAGTACAAATACTAACTTGGTGAGATTATGAGTGGTCTCAGTTTTTAAAGTATGAGTGGACTCAGTTTACCCATTTACATCCGTCCAAACATGCACTGTACCACATGGTATGACATAAATTGTCAACTAGGTCATAAGAGCCTTCTAGAACAGAAGCAGGTGGTAAGAATTCATGTAGGCTATCAATACCAAGCTAATTTGTTTCTTAATGTGAAATTTCTCATAGGGAAATGTCATTGATACAAGAAATTCATGCATTTTACCATAAAAGCAAATATCATATGAATATAGAACTTAACTTCTCAGTGAAACCCATAATAATATGACGGTGCGCCTTATTCTCTAAAGTCATTCTCCTCCGTGAGTTATCAGACTTTCCCCACAGGTAATAATCTCCTCCATTAGGGATCAGGCATCTTCTCAACCACTTACCATTTAGAACAACCCTCAGCCCAAAAAGCGATGATGGAGGCGGAGGGTGGGGGAGAAGTGCGTGCATTTATTTGCTTCTCTGCATTTTCTTCAACAGAAGGTACAAAATTTTACCTGATGTTCTACTTGCAGAGTGTGCTTGCATATGCATTTACATTAAATTTTGTAGGTGTGCTTTGCTATATTGAAAAACATATTCAAATAATAAATCTCAATACATGAAAATTACTTTCTTTGCCTACAGTATATAAAAATGTCAGGGCAATCTGCTTCCTATGATCAGACACCAAAGAGCTAAACATTGAGTGATAGCCAACTTTATGAGACACATAAAAATGAAATAAAAATGGGTAAGGAGATAAACACTTAAAGAGATAAACACTGTCAAACAGAAATGATTACAAAGTTTGTAACAATCTGCATGTTTCATTGTTTTCTGTTTACCTGGCTTTTACCACCATGAATTTCTTTTGCTCATTTCCCTTCTTTTAATAATGTATGTTCCCATAATCATTGACATTAAAGTAAAGAATGTGAACCAAGACTCATTTGATATTTATTGGAGAAATATAAGTAACTGGAAAATGCAAAAATCTTATATTCTTGAATGTTTCATCTCGCTACTTTCATTTAATAGCTCTGGGAAATTGAGTTCCTTTTTCACAAGGGTACTATTTACCTTGTACTATATGAAACCACCACATTCAAACTTTTTTTTACCTACAAAATAGCAATTCCTATGGTTTAACCTAATAGTATGTCACATAGCTAAAGGTGTGCAGATCTCCATTGTACTGAAGCTGTGTATGGTGACTTCTTGGTGACATGCACAGAGAAAAATGGCATTATTGTTTCCCCTGGTGTACCCTTGACACTCTTATCTGAAATTTTATTTTATTAAATTGTATCAAATTAATAAAGAAAACCTGATTAACATTATTTTCAGCCTGGCTTTTCAATGGCTGTGTCATTGGAATAACATAACCCCAGGAGAAATTACACACCCTATTAGTGTGTACAGTAGGCACTGTAATACTTTCTTCAAAATGACCATAGCATAAAATGTATGTTGGAATAGAGGCTACTAGTATTTATAACACCCAGTAAAACTCTGATCTACAGAAGGTATTGTAGGAAATATGTTGCTTTGTTATGGACAAAATAATTAGTTGTGCTTATACTATGTTATGCTTATCAATGTGTTTATACTATATTAGTGATGGGGGAAGGGCAAGTTAAAATTTTTGAGGTTATAAAAGGAAACCTGGATGGGAGATTGACTCAACTACAGTTATATTAGGTAGGGCACTCAATTCAACACAAAAGAACCTCTGTTACAATCTAAAAGTTTGGGATTTAACTTATATCCACAAAGTTGGAAAAGTAATTCAAACATTTAAAGTACAGTATAATTTCTTCTCTGAGTGAACAATATATCTCCATTACTCCTAAGGCCATTATTCTTAAAATCATTTGTAACTTGGTTTCTGAGATTTCCTACTCAATTCAGGGATTCGTTTAGTCTGTCCTGCTATGGACAAAGTTAAATAAAGTCCACAGAGCAGGGTGAATACTTTCTCTAGACATCAAGTCACCACTTTACTTCTGTGACACACCTTGGTGAAATTTGTCAAAATACAATAAAGTAACAATACAGAAATGTGGATTATCTTACCGGCCACCAAGCAAGTGTCTAGTTATCCTCTCACCTAATCTTTCTGTAATAAAGATACCAACACAAATAGCATGAACAAGTAATGGTTGCTGATGCTTATTGAAAACTTATTATATACCAGTCACTCTTATAAACACTTTAATAGTATTAAGCTACTTACTCTGCATAACAATCTTATGGCCTAAACGCCATTACTAGGCTCATTTTGTAAATGAGAAAACCAAGACTCAGGAAGGGGAAGCAAATCACTAAAGGTCACAACCTTTGAACCACAGAATCCTAATGCTGGAAGTGTCCATGAAGCCAATCAACCAGTTTATCTCTCAATGTGTGTGGGAGGCTAAAAAATTCCACTCCCTTCCCACAAAGATAGTAAATCCTCATCCCTAGAACCTGTAAATGTTACCTTCTCTGGAAAAGGGGCCTTTTGTAATTATGTTAAAGATTTTAATGCAGGGGGAAATGATCCTGGATGACCCAGGCATGCCTTAAATGCCATTGCATGTACCTTATAAAACGGAGGGGGTACCTTTCTGGCCTTGAAAGGTATGAGCGATATGTCATCACAACCAAGGACTCAGTAACCTCCAATTGCTGACAGAGGCAAGGACATACTCTTCCCTACAGCCTCTGGAGAGGGTGTGGCCCTATGGACACCTTGATTTTAGCCTCAGACTTTTGGCCTCCAAAACTGTGAGAAAATACATTTTTATTCTTTTAAGTCAACCAGCCTGTGGTAATCTGTTACAATAGCCATAGGAAAATAATACGGGCTGCAATCCGAAGAATATTTAAACCATTGAACATTAAGTTAAATGTTCTTGTTTTGTTAAAACTGAGGAAGAGAGTTTAGGCTGTTCCCCTAGTAATGCACTACACCATTTGACCATCTGAATTTTAGGAAATATCTCTTCTAATTTATAGCAAATTTGCTCTACCTTCTACAGGAACACATAGAAACTTTATTTTTGTTCTTTATGGTAGGGCTCCATATTCTAAGTGATTGTTATTACTGTTATATTCCATAGGTTAAATAATGCTTATTTATTTAGTTTCTTTATTATAGGACTAATTTTTGACATTATTATTATCTTTCTAGTGTTTCTTTGGTACCCTATTATAGCTGTGAAACTCAGAAAGGATTCCAGGATTCAAATAAAATAGATTTTTTTCAAGATCTAAGTTTAATTCAGAGACTAAGAGATAGACTGAATGAGGTAGGTGTCATCGTATGATTTTCAAAATTAATATTGGTTCTTTAAGTGAAAAACACTTATATTAATTCAGTCAAAATCCCTACTACATATAGTTATTTTGTATTTCAGATGCATTCCTATCAAGCTCATGAAATTGTTTTTAGTTATCCACACAGAATGTCAAGAAATCATTCAATAATATGTCTGTGACTTCTATATTTAGAATTTAATCTAGCAGGTAGTATAACAAATTGAAACAGTAAATATATTTCCTAAGTGATGGTAAATAAGACCTTTGTATAACTAAAAATACAGGGGACTCCATGACTTCTATTCTATTTAGGAAAATCATGGTAATTTCATATATATATATGTATATGTATATATATATATATATATATATATATATATATATATATACACGCGCCCAAAGTTCTGGTGGATTTTATACCAACCTGACAAATTACTCTAAAAACAACAACTATATTACTCCATCATGGCATAACCAACAAAGGTGGGGCTGTCTACCCTAGCCCATTTCTCTTCCTAAGTAAAAATAGGGTTTGGCAATCAGAACCTGTTTCACTCATTCAGTTGATGCAGACATAATTCACAACGACACAAGAGACCTGGGCGCTCCTGGTCCAAGGCTGCATTTACAACTGCCAGTAAAACTTTCCAACACATCATAATCAAAAAGACTTCACTCTTTCTACTTTGTGTGCACTATTTAGACAAAAGTTTCTTTTTTAAATATCCTTTTATTGGTGCATTTTAGTCTCACGTCATAATGAAGCTCATAATGATAGGGAGATACAAGCACACAGCACTTCTCAAGCTAAACATTATTGACATTTTGAATTGGGTAATTCTTTGTTGTGGAAGGGGCTCCTCTGTATGTAGAATGTCTAGCATATCCCTGGTGTCTGTTCACTAGACGCCAGCAGCACCAGCCCACCCACACCCAGGTGTGATGATCAAAAATGTCTCCAATATTGTCAGGTGTTCCCTGGGGAACAAGATTACCCCTGGCTGAAAACCACTGTTTTAGAGGAAGGATTACACTATTCAGTAGAACTAATTGGCTGAAATTGGAAAGGTTTTGCTTTTTTTTTTTTAAAGCATGGAACAAAGGTCTCATACACTCGTACTGCTTTAAAGAAAACAATAAATTCATAAGATAGACCAAGAAGGACCTCCCTTTAGCACCTGAGACAGACTTCTTAAAAAGAGTAATTGAGATTAAAAATAAAAACCCAATGGGCAATTGAACTGAATAGACACTTCTCAAAAGAAGAAATACAAATGGACAATAAATATGTGAAAAGAATGTTCAACATCATTAGCCATCAGGCAGATGCAAATCAAAACTGCACTGAGATTCCATCTCACTCCAGTTAGAATGGCCATCATCAAGAATACAAGCAGTAATCAATGCTGGCAAGGATGTGGGGAAATAGGAACTCTTATACATGGTCCGTGGGATTGTAAATTATTACAACCACTATGGAAATCAGTATGGAGGTTCCTCAAAAGACTACGAATGGAACCACCATATGAGCTAGCTATACCATTCTTTGCTATCGTTCCAAAAGAATTAAAGTCAGAATACTATAGTAATACACATGTAACCCTGTTTATAGCAGCACAACTCAAAATAGCCTAATTATGGAACCAACCTAGGTGTCTGTCAACAGACGAATCGATAACGAAAACGTGGCTTATATATATACACAATGGAATTTTACTCAGCCATAAAGAATAACAAAATTATGTCATTTGCAGGAAAATGGAAAGTTTATTTTTAATGAGCCAACTTTGTGGCTGATCTCTAGGCCAAAGGACAGCTTGTGCATGTTCCATATTTCTTCAATGGTTCTCCCCTTGTGTTTCTGGGAATGGAGATTTTAAAGTTGATCTTTAATTTACATGGATTATGCTGATACCCAAGGCAGGTGTGTATCCACAGCAGTTCTATTCATATATGTATCTAGAGCATACAGAGGTGATATTCTTACATTAGGCATGAGCAATTTCATTAACTTAAGTGACCAACAAATGCATTTTTAATTTCCTGGGTAATTTAAGAGTGGAAGTATGGAGAAAGGGACTTTAGCAAAGGCCAACTGATATGCTTTCCCCTGTTTTTAGGCCCCAAAACACTCTGTTCTTTTTACAACAGATAAAATTAAGAGATATCAGTCATGAGGTTCTCAATTACCATATCATCGCCCTTACAAGAAATAGAGACTTATAAAACAGATTTGCAATGCTTTATTTCCAAAATAATAAGCAAATTTTATTTTGCTTATTTGCAAAACTGAAGGCACCTATTTTTTTAAAAAAACTATCAGTGCAATAAATTTCTTGTGAGTGTATAAAAATGACACCATTTAAGTGGTAGTAAGACATTTCTAATTGCATTGTGATTTCTTTTCAAATCATGTAAATACTTGAAGTTTTTAAATACCAGGGGCTACATGACACTCACTAGATATCTATCCCACTCTTTTATTAGAGTCAAAAAGTTACGGGCCTGCGTTCTGATAGAAATAACCCTTACACCCTCAAACGTAGCCTATTACAGTCTTTCTCCTGTTACAAAGTGAGGGCACACTTTCAAGGCTGGCTTTCATTTCTGAGACAGACACTCACCTGCAATTCATTTCTGCACATCCAGCAGCAAAGGTAATGTGTGTACAAACAAATATGAGCGTGTGTTTATTGTTATTATTTTTAATCAGACATCATCATTCAGGCAAAGTGATAACCTTTGTATTCCTGGCCTCACAATCACTCCCTTCCAAGACAAACTATGCAAGCCCCTCCCCATCTCCTGCACCAGCAAGTCAACTGATGGTGCTGAGGATTTTTTTCACAGTCTTGCTTGCAAAAATAAATTCAAGAAACTGTGTAGACTGCAAGTAGACAGGGGCCAGCTCTTGCTGCTAGAGATATGCATTTCTGCTCCTCTTTCTGATAAAGTGTTTTGCTCTTTTGACTGAATAAATTTCAGTGCACAAGGAAAGCTACCCTTGAACTGTCATCTCTTAAGAAGAAGCTGACAATGCTAATAGTTTAAGCACAGGGTGATTGATGAAATTGTCCCAGCCTCAGAGGTTGGCAGTCTTTGTCACTGAAAGGACCAGAAAGTGGCTTCATCTGCTAAAACTTGGGTACCCTCCTCCTCCTTCCACCCAGCCCAAAAAGTGTGGGAAGAAAGGGGGCTGTTCTTGTAAATACAAGACTCATGGAATTTGAGTTTTGTTGACTCTGCAGATTCAAAGACTTTGATTTGCAAATTGAGAGATTCCTCCACCGGTTCTTCTTAGTGAATAAAGTGAAATCAGAAGAACAAAGGGGTGAATCTAGGTTTTGTGAGACCTGAAGTTTATATAATATGGGAAACCTTCTTTAAGAAAAAGACCACATATTTATAAAACTTAAGTACAGGAGTGCGTAGATATTCAGAACGTGAAAAGAAATCATGACGAATTGTAAATTTTAAAATGCTGAAAAATATCTCAAACATCACAGAATTCAGAAAAATAGTACAATATATTTTAGCTAACTACATGATACAGTTCTTACATTTTGTGACTGTACATTCTTTCCTTGCCTCTTCATAATACGATAATATTGTTATATAATTTTCCATAGAGAGAATAAAAGAATAGCCTTTCTGCAAATAGGAATAAAGTTCATCATTATTATTGATTGTTTAGAAGATTTTCAGCTTTACAACCCATTAAAGGCAATGTAAAATTTTAGTATGGATGTCAAATTTTTCTTCTATATGAGTTGTAAGTCTGGATTTTCCAATGACATTTCCAACATTATTTTTCCTCCACAAACACATCTCTTAGTCCTCTGGTCCTATAGCTCGCTAATCACAATACCAGGTGATTAGTCTTGGAGGATACTATTCCTAGAAACTTCCCCATACCGGGTTACCTAGCAATACATTAACTATGCACAATGATTGCAAATTACCTAAATATCATCTTTAAACCTAAATTAAAGGCATTTCCACTAAAATGTATACTGCTCTCTAATACCAATAAACATAAAAAGTATAGAGGATTAAAACTCAAGATGTAAAGAAATAGTTGTTTCAATTAATTGTGATTACAATACCTTGCTTTTGTAAAGTCTGTAAAGACTTGACTAAATGGGCATTTTGCAAGTGAAGAGGCTGAAACTGCTTCAGTATCATCACCATGAACCTGCCATGGGGAGACCAGGAAATTCCAAAACCTCGTCCAGGCACTCGTAACCTGCACTAATTTGTCCCTCCATACTTCGCAACTCCTTGAACCATAAAGTCACTGGCAAGAAAGGTAATCATGTATCTTCTACCAGGAAAAAATTTAATGCTAGAATGACTATGTTAATTGCAAAAGGAAGAAACCATGAGGATTTAAGCACACAACCATCAACACAGGATCTTGGGACCAGGGAAAAGCCATGGCATACACGCAGAGTAGAGATATAAGTCCACAAAGACAACTTAGTTACATACACATTCATTTAATGCAGATATTATGCACCTGTTCATCCAAGCACTGTACTCAGTGTAGGAGAAATATATTTTGGACTTTGGCCTCTGAAGGGTCTTCATCTTGGGGATAATGTGTGAATTCAAATTCATATGTGAAAAAGGAAATTGTGTTCCTATTTTAAAAGGTTTAAAATCATGGAAAAAAACTCTACAAGAATTAATGGGCAAATATTTAACTGATCTCTTTTGGAGGAAAAATAATTACAGCATATAATAGCAGAAACCACAAAGGCAAATCTATAGATTTAAGTATAAAATTAAGCACAGCTTTTTTTTTTTTTTTTTTTTTTTGCGGTACCGGGGATTGAACGCAAGGGCGTTCTACCTCCGCGCTACGCCCCCAGCCCTATTTTTTATACTTTATTTTGAGACCGGGTCTCACAAAGTTGCGGAGGGCCTCACTAAGTAGAGAGAGAGAGAGAGACAGGGAGAGAGAGAGAGAGAGAGAGAGAGAGAGAGAGAGAGAGAGCTGAGGCTGGCCGCGAACCCAGATCCTCCGGTCTCCGCCTCCCAAAGTACTGGGATTACAAGCGTGCGCCACCACGCCCGGCTAAGCACAGCTTTACATACTATTATCAAACAAATTAAAAGGCAAGAAATAAGCTGGGGAAATGTCCAACATATGTATTGTAAATGAAGGGTAAATGTAATTTCTATATCAAGAGTTACTTAGTTGAGAAAAAAGTCTATTTATTCAATAGAAAAAATAGGCAAGTGACATGAAAACATTATTCACCAAAGGAAAATATTACCCAAACACTGGACATGTTGGTGCATGCCTATAATCCCGGTACTTGGGAGGCTGACAAGAGGATTGAAGGTTTGAGGCCAGCCTAAGCAAGTTAGCGAGACCTACTTCAAAATAAAAAATAAAAAGAGCTGGGGATGTAGCTCCAAGGTAGGATACCCCTAGGCTTAATTTCTAGTACAGAAGAAGAAGAAGAAGACGAAGACGAAGACGAAGACGAAGACGAAGAAGAAGAAAAGGAGGAGAAGTAGGAGGAGGAGGAGGAGGAGGAGGAGGAGGAGGAGGAGGAGAAAAACATGACCAAAATAAGCATAGGAACACACATATAAAACAAATAACAAAAATTGAATACATATAAATTAAATAAAATACTATTTTTCACTTATAAAATTACAAAGATCTTTTATTTCAAGACAGAAATTTGCCCAGGGCATATTGCGAGAGTTCCATATTGTCAATGGGAGTTTCAATTAGTATAAATATTGTGGTAGTTTGAATAATGCCCTCCAAAGATATCCAGGACAAAAGTGTTTATATCCATACTTCTTCAAAACTATCCCAACAGATAACTCGAGCTGTTTTTAAAAGGCAGAGAAAATACTACTCATAATAGTATTATTTTTAATAGCAAAATAGTAGCTACAATAATATGTCCAATAACAGGAAATATAATAAGGTAAATTATAGTCTATAAAGAAATATTTTGCACTTATAGATTTTTTGAGGAGTACTAAGGGCATAAAACTATGCCCAAAGTTAACATAAAAATATTTTAAAGTAGAATATAAGGATATTTATGTATGCAAAATCTTACACAATTGAGCCCATCATAGTGTTAGAAACAGATTTTAGGGAAGCTCTAAATAAAGAAAAAAAAACTCATGAAACCAAAAGTAACTCAGCAATTACAAAGAATTACAAAAGTAATTCTGCACAGAAGGGTGCAAATGCCACGTAAAACTGGAGCAAGCACACCTCATGGTCAGTCCATACAGTCTTTTATGCCCCTAAGGTGTAGGCTACTGCGCCATCACCCATTGGCTGGAGTAAGACTTCACAATCTAATCTGGTTGGCTGGTTTCCCTTGGGCAGATTTTACAAAAGGAGAAACATGAAACCAGTACATCCCGGGAGTGGAACATGTAGACAGTGCACAAAAGCTACAATATGGATACCTAAGCTACAGTTACAAAATGAAAGCCTGCCAGTTTCTATGTGATCTTGTTACTTCAATAGAAAAGATTGCTTTCCTTTCTTACAATAGTATGGTTATAATAGTGGAAAATACACAAATTTCAACAATAAATATATTATAATTCATCATATGCTAGGATACTGTGATGTTATACCAGGAATTACAAGTTACTTGCCCATTATGCATTCTACCTTGCCCTTCTTTCACAATAAAATAACCCTGATTCTACTTGAAGTTACTTTCCACATAAAACACTATGTTTCCCAAACTCCTTTATGGGTTCTCCTGAGACTATGGATAAAACAAAGTTTATTTAGTGGAACTTCTGAGAATATTCCTTTAAAGGACAGATAATTGGTAGATTTTCTTTTCCTCATCTTTCATTTATGCTTGCATTGAGGATACAGTTTTTACTGCCATCGCAGACCCTGTGGAACCCTTGAAGATGGGCAACATATGCTAAGCCTGGTAGAATAGAAATACAAAAATACCCTGAGACTCCAATGGCCACAGATATGTAAAACAAGTGTAGGATAGGTGTTTCTGGACTTCTTTAATGCTAAAGAGAAAAAAACCTCTCTTATTCAAATCACTGATTTGGGTTTTCTGGTATATCCATCCAAACTTAAACTTACATAAACAGAGCAGCTATTTAAAATTTTGCTTTTGGTGATATTGGTAAAATAGCTAATTAAAGAAAATCCTTCCATTGAAGACAAATAGAAAAGTTAGACAGTAATTTTTAAAAGATTAGTGGAACCTACAAGGAATAAGGAGGTAGTAAAAAAATTATAGGGTGAAAATTTAGGAGAAAAGGGCCCAAAGAGACAAGTTTAGCATCTGGGGCCATTTTAATTGCAAGAGTGTCCATAGACTCTATAGAAGGGCAGCTGAGAGGCTAAGAACCTAGAGTAGAGAATTACTCTACTAAGGAGTAGAGATTTTGAGAAACTTTGAGGAAAGGGCTAAATATTTGGAATCTAAGACTCCATGGTTTATATTAGGATCACAAAAAAGCTATACCTTAAAAGCAAAAATAAATCAAATATACCAAACCTCAAAGGGAATGAAGATGAGATTCCAACAATTTCATACCTTGAAGTTAGATTAAGGTTATCCCATATTGTTTGTGTCCCTAGCCACTTTGCGAAAGCAAATGTAAAGCTTTGCTGAAGAAAAATAGCATTATCTTAGTTGATAAATTATTTCCATATTTATTGCTTATATACAGTGTCTTATGTTCAGTCAAAAGTAAGTAGACACAGAAAAGAATAAAAATTTGTGAGAAGACACACACACACGGGGGGGGGAGAAATGAACAAAGCAATAAAATACTGGATAATGGAATTATTAACAATAAGTGTGGAATCAAGTCAGTAGGAAATGAGTTTATTGAAAACTATGCTGAATATCTACAAGGAAATAAAATTCAAGATTGAAAATATTTGCCCCTCCAAAAAGAAAGCACCACAAATTGCCAAAGTGAATCAAATCAAAATTCCAAAAAGCAAAAATGCAACGATAAAATTAAGAATTCAATGGATAAATTTTAAGAATAAGTTACACTGCAAAATAATAAGAAATAAACATATTGGTCTCTGCCCCTAGTTGCCACTTGAACCCTTAGAACTCCTAAAACCCTTCTAACTTCCTGAGATATAGGGGTGCTAAGAGAATCTTTTGTTTTAAAGCTTGATCTCTGTCCCAGTTCCTGAGACAGAGCCCCTAACACCCTTGTACACAAGAATGCTAGGATAATCTTTTCTTCTAACATTTGGCCTTTGCCCCCTGGTTCCTAACACAGAGCTCTCAATAACTTGGAATTTCCTGGGCGAGAGAAGCATGTTTTGTTCTAATGAGATGACTCTTAGTGGGTTCTTCTGTAGCCAGAGGATGGAGGCTGGTTGCCAGGGGAACCAACCATGTGATTAGAAGGTTGTACTGTTTAGCCCCCCACACACACACATACACCTCTGGGGAGAGATGAAAGACTGGAGGTTGAGGTGATGACCAGTGATCAATTATATCTATGTAAGGAAACTTCTGTAAAAAACTAAAAAGATTGCATTTAGATGAGTTTCCAGATAGCTGAACACATAGACAGTAGCATGCCCAGAAAGGGTATGAAAGGTCTGCACCACCTTCCCACACGCTTTGCCCAGTACATCTCTTCCAACTAGCTATTCATCTGTATCTTTTGTAATATCCTTTATAACAAATTAGTAAATAAAAATAAAGTGTTTCCCTGATGAGGGGATTATAGGAACTTTCAGATGTATAATTGGTTGTCAAAAGCCAAGGTCACAACCTACTATTTTGACTGATATCAAAAAGCAGGGGAAACCAGACATGGTGGTGCAGGCCTGTAATACCAGTACTTTGGAGGCTGAGACAGGAGGACCACAGGTTCAAGGCCAGCCTCAGCAACTTAGTGAGACCCTCTTTCAAAATAAAAAAATAGGGCCAGAAGCTCAGAGATAAAATGCCCCTGTGTTCACTTCCCAGTACTACCAAGGAAAAAAAGTAGAGGAAGTCTTGTGGAACTGAGCTCTCAACCTATGGGATCTTACACTATTTCCTAGATAGTGCCAGAATTGAATTAAATTAGAAGATACTCAACTGGTGTCTGTTAGATAATCTACTGCAAAATTAATTGGTTGTGAGTAGAGAGAAATCCTCCCACATTTTGTTGATGAGACATTACAGAAATATTTTGTATTGAGTTGTGTGTAAGAATATGTTATCTATGGTTTTATTTTGTTTACTATCCCAGAGCAGCAGCTGAAGGAAGAATCAGTGAATTGGAAAGGGTTGGAGGAAAGTGTTCAGAGCAAGCAAACATTTTCAAAAGCATGAAATATAGCAAAATAAATAAATAGATAAAAGAATGAAACTTGGGTAATATATGAAGAAGGCCTAACATACCTTCTGGTAGAAGGAGAAATAAAGACCTGAGAATATTCCAAAATGATGAAAATGTCACAGTTTATGAACTCAAGCAGTATGTTTCAAAAGGAAACTAAAACAATTTCTGATTCTACCCAAGACAGAGTAATAGAAACTAGATTTACCATTGCACCATAAAGAAACAGAAAGCCAAATGAATTACATGTACCCCGATTGTCAGATACAGAATAATGGGTAAAACTCTAATCCTTGATTAAAGGGGGAGAAACCCAAGAAGGTAAGCCCTATGTTTGTATCAACTTACATTCAGAAGCCTTGTCAAAGCTATAGTACAGAACCAAAACAGAGCCTGGTGGTCTCACTGACATGAGAAGACAGAATGTAATGTTTTCTTCTCTTTCTATGTATATTTTAGGATTTTCTCAATATCTGATTTTCATATTTTTTATTTAAATTTATCTTGCTTGGAGCTTGCTGAACTTTTTATATCTCTGGAATATATCTTACCTATTTTGGAAAATTCTGGCCCATTGTTTATTTGACTACTGCTTGAGTCTTATTCTCTTTCTTCTTTCTCTCTGAGAGGAAAGATAGATAGATGATAGATGGATAGATAGATAAATAGATAGATAGATTTTTAATTCACTCAGGGATTTTTAGTTGTTATAGAAGAAGCAATATTCTGCCACTGTCTTGTATATCTTGAAAGAAAATAGAAGTCCCTAGTAACTGTGAAGTAATTTGAATCTTCAATTAAAAATTTTCCTTGTAGAAAACTCCATGCCTATATGACTTTCCAGATAAGTTATACTAAATATTTAAGGAAGCAGTAACTCCAACTTATAACAGACTCTCTAGAGACTAGAAAAAGAAGAAACACTTTCCAACTCACTTTTTGAAGGCTCATAGCTTTGATAACTAACCTAATGAGAAAGAGAAATTATAGCATAATAACTCTCTTGATCATAAATGGAAACAAAATCTAAATTAGCTACTTGCAAACAAGCACCAGTGATGTATTAAATGGAAAATGAAAATAAAAAGAATAATACATCACAATCAGGCTTATTTAAGTGAGGTCATGTTTAACATTTGAAAACATAACATCCCATATTATTTGAATAAAGAAGCAAAATTACAAGTCTCTCAATATAGTCAGACAAAATATTTTATAAAATTTAAATTCCATTCATAAATAAAATCTCATTGGAAACTGAGAATAGAAGAAAACTTTAATCTGATAAAAGTTATCAAAAAATTATAGCCAGTACCCTGCATAGCAATGACAAATTGAAACTCTCCCTCTGACATCTATAAAAAAAAATGGATTCCCATGTGAAACTATAATGCACTAATAAATATATTTTAAAAATGGATTCCCACTATCATTAGTTTAATATAAATGTGTAAGAAGTAGCAAAGAAGAAATAAAACTGATAGGATTTCTGCCACATAGAAAAGCAAACAGAACTTACAGATTGGATACAAGGTCAATACGCAAAAAAATCAATAGTATTTTTATAAACATCAACAAACAAAAAATCGAATTTTAAATGATATCGCCTGCAATAGTATCCAAATACATTACATGTCTAAGAATTAATCAAAGAAAATATGTAAAGCATCTCTACAAAGACAACTATAAACCTTTAGGAAGGAAATAAGCATCCAAACCAGGGTCCAGCAAACTTTTTCTGTAAGGGTCACACAAAAAATATTTTAGCTTTTGAAGGCTAGATGGCTCTGTAATAACTATCCCATCCTGGGTTATAGTGCCAATGAAGAAATAGAACAATATGTAAACAAACGGGTATAGCTATGTTCCAACAAAATGTTATTTTCAAAAACAGGCAGAGGACTGTACTTAGCCTGTGGGTCATAGTTTGTTGTCCCCTGATCTAAAAAATCAGAGCAATAAAATATATCAATATATGATAAAAATGTAATTGAAATATCCATTTTCTCAAGATTGATTCATTTAAATCCTTCACAGTTAAAATTCAAGAGATGTTTGTGGGGTTTGCTTTTGTTTTTTCTGACACTGACAAACTAATTCTAAAAATGCAATAAAAGTTTAAACGGCAGAAATTTGCCAAGACAATCTTGAAGAAGAATAAAATTAAAGGGCTAATCAATGTCGAGTTATTTTATTTATTTATTTATTTATTTATTTATTTATTTATTTTTGTGTGTGTGATGCTGAGGATTGAACCCAGGGCCTCATGTTTGCTAGGTAAGCACTCTACCACTGAACTACATTTCCAGCCCATCAAGAGTTCTTTTAAAATCCCCAAAAGTAAGAGAGTATGATATTGCCAACAAAATAGATGAGTAGACAAATAAAACATAATAGATGATCCACCAACACCCGTGTGTGTACGTGTGTGTGTACATGCATGCATGTGTGTGTGTGCATGCATACGTGTGTGTGTGTGTGTGTGTGTGTATGTTATGACAAAGGCAAAATTGTCAGGCAGTAGAGAAGGAATTCCAATAAATTATTCTGGGTCATCTAGATAGACATATTGTAAAAATAAATTATAAAAAAATACTCATGATACTATACACAAGAATCAATTATATGTATAATGTAAATGTAAACATGAAAGATAAAACTATGAAGCTCTCACGAGAAATTATGGAAAGATATCTTTAATACTTTGAGTTAGGCAAAAAATTCTTAATGAGTATACGTAAAGGCACTAATACTAAGGGAAAAGACATTAAAGCTAAAAACTTCTAATTAACAAAAGATACTCAGAGTGAGAAAATATTTTCAGAAACATAGACACTATACAAAAAAAGGGCTCCAGGTAAAGAAATAATAAATATCATGACATATCAAGATAATGTAAATCAAAAGTACAAGGAGGAATCAATACCAGTTGGAATGGCTAAAATAACAAGACTGATAACACTAAGTATCGGCCATATGTTGCAGTACAGACTAAGTTGAACATACACATGTACTATAAACCGATTTCATATTGAAATGTATTTTGAAGAGAAATACATGTTCAGAGCAGCACTGTTCACAATAGCACGAACCTGGGAAACAATCCAATGGTAATCAGTGGCAGAATGGATAAATAATTTCTGGCATATTCATTCAATACTATGTTATGTAATAATGAAAACGAATAAACTATTGTCTCCACATATAATGTAGATATATCTCACAAACATTATGTAGAATTTGCTAGATCCAAAAGGTACATATTATTGTATTTAAATGCATTTTTTAAAACAAGCAAAGCCAAACCGGAATTTCATTCTGTCATGATGTAAATGTTTGGAGGGAGGAAAGACAGTCATAGAGAGGACAAGACAGAGTCATCCGGGTGATTGCAATAACCTATTTCTTGACTTGGGTAATGGTGACATAGATGTTTACTTCTGTGATTACCCTTTCAACTATACACATTCACAAACTCTTGCTTATTCATAAACATAGGTAGTGATCGTGTTTCTTTCTCCAGAGCACAGAACAGTGGCTGAAAGGATAAACACTAGTAGAAAAAATGAAAATGAAATTCTTTCATTTCGAGTAGATTGTCTAGAGAGAAGTCTTTCCTTTTGGATCTCTCTATTTTAAAAATTTTACTAACTACTGGAATGAGTATACATTAACCTCATTCATGGTTGTTTGAAATAAATGTTTTATTAATCAAAGTGTCATCTTTCTGATGATAACAAACCTAGGAAGAAAAGTTGTTAGAATCAAGACTGAAAAGATATCAACAAAGTTACTGAATTTCAACATAAAACATCAGGAAGAAATTAAAAGTCCCAAATACAGTTTAGCAAAATGACTTCACTAGCATAGGATGAGAAAACAAATATTACATAGACCTTTATGTGAAACAGACTTAAGGGTTCAAAATGACGTGGAATCCAATATAATTAATGTGGAGTACAAGACAACAAAACCTCGGGTCAATTTTAGGCTATATTAACAAGTGCAGTGTCCTGAACAAGAAAGTTAATAGTCCAATCAGACATTTCCCTGGCCAGAACAAACTGGAATGTGATGTTGGCTCTGGCTGCGTGTCCTGGGGAAGGAAGCCAATGGTAAGGTGTCTGGAAACCCTGATTTGAGGAAGGCTGATTCTTGGAAAAGAAGAAATCTAAAGGGAGACAAGACAAAGGTCTTCGAGTACTTAAAAGGATGTAGTGTGCAAAAGGGATATGATTTTCTATGAAAATATAAGAGTCCAAATAAAGAATAAGTGTTGAATACTTAAGCTTCATGTAAAGAAATGAGGTAGACATGTCCAAAGTTAGAATGGGTTCTACATGAGAACCACTTGTCCCTGAAACTTGCTTATTGTTATGTTGAAATTTAGTAAAGTGATCCATTAAACATCTCAATAGTTTAAATGGTTATTAATAAGGTCCCATGTACCCAGCACCAAAGTTGAGAAATAAAACATTAGGAATATTTTAGAAGCACCTATAGGATAGTAATATTTTGAACCCATATTAATCATACTTTTGTTTTTCTTGTAGTTTTAACACCTATGTACATTTCCCTAAATAATCTATTGTACGGTAGGAAACTTTACATTACTCATGCTATACAAATTATTCTGTTTCATGCTTTCTTTCCTCAAGATGAAGTTTTATGATTCATCTATGCTTGACACATGCTGAACGGTTCATTTCTTTTCTCTACTGTATAGTACTTTATTTATATGGTCATGTCATATGGATCAATACATTGATGCAAACTCAGTTGTTTCCAGTCACCTACGGTACTTGGATATTTTAACCAGTGCACAGGAAATAATTTCTTGGGGTTATAGAGCAAGTCCAACTTCACTAGGTAACATCAAACAGTTCCACAGTGCCAGTGCCAATTTATCTTCACATCAGCTTTGCATGAGAGTATCCATCGCTTCACATTTTTGCCATCCCCCAGTATTTTTTGGACTTTTGAAGCTACCCAGAGAGTATATGTGATAGTGTGTCTTATATCTAGATGCTAATCATTTTAGGTTATTTGTTTTATAATGATCTTCCCTCCAGATTGTCTTCTCTTTTTGCCTTCTTTATGAATTTTTAATGTCAATTTAACATCTCCAAATGTTAATTTAATAGCACTTGCAAGTCTTTTCCTTTATGTAACTTTTTAAAGAATTCCTTTTCTTACCTGAGTTAATAATATGCTATTACTTATTATCTCCTAAAGTTTTCTCTAGTTTCTCCACTTATAAATGATCTTTGCTGATGGCATAAGGTAGTTTACTTCTTATTATCATTTTCAAACAATAATAATAATGCTGATACAAAGGATCACCATTCGATAAACTTTCTACCTATGCATGAGTATATGTGGGGGTGCTCCTTTCCATTCTGTCAATGATTCTATCCCTGCAGACACATCATATTTTAATTGTGTCAGCCTTTTAAAGTCTTGAAATGTGGCTGGGTAAAATGCACACACACACACACACACACACACACACACACACACACACACACACGTCTTCTCTTTAGGGGAATGGGATCTGAATTTCTTGGACATTACCAAGTTCCATAAAAACAAAACAACGCAATTCAAGAAATAACGGGATTTTTCAGAGGATCCCTTTTAACAGATAGACTTGGAGAAAACTGACAACTTTACACCACTGAGGCTCCCTATCCAAGAACATTATTTAGATGTTTTTGTTAGTTTCTTTGCTTTGGCTGTTTTACAATAACCCTAAAAATTTTTTAGTGCAGAAATTTTAAACACCTTTTGTTTGATATCTTCACTTTCATATTTTTGTTGCCACTTTTTTAAATAGGGAATTTATATCAAACACTCCTAGTGCATTGTTTTATAGCCGGTCAGCCCCACCCTTTATTCTAGCTCTGCTGCTATCACCCTTTCTAAAATTTGTCCAACTTCATTACATGCAATATACCGCGTGGTGTCTCTGTTCACATATTACATTGGGAGCACTTGCCTTTGAGCCTCTCGGAGACCACAGAAGGGACACACATGGAAATTCACCCAACTCTCTGCATGAGACCTAGGGTGCAAGGGAGTTATCACTTGTGAGTCTGTCCGGGAGTACTGAGGGACAGGAGCATATGGATAAATGCTTTTCCCAATCATTCCCCTGGGAAGACATTTCATAAGCTCCATAGAAGGGTCTTGTGGCCAGATTAATAACACAGATTCATCTTGGCTTTCTTTTCTTTCCTACTTATTCCCTCTTCCCTCACAACTGCTACTCAAGACCACGTTCTCAAATTACCTAATTGCACAACAGCCTTCCTTCGAGGCTGTGCTTCTGATGGGATTCAAGCTAAGATGGCATTTTTAAATTATATTTTTCTTGTTGCTGATTGTTATGGTTTGGATTTAGAATGTCCCCCAACCTGTTGGAGGTGGGCCTTGGTTGCTAGGAGGTGTGGCCTTGATGACTCTTAAACATGGCCTTCCTCCCCTTGTGTTCTCTCTCTCTCTGCTTCTGGCCTCCGTTATGTGAGAGCAGAGTCCCTCCACTCATACTCTCTCTCTTTCCTGCCTCCGTGTCCTAAGCTCCACACAGTTCAATAGGCCTAACATGGACTGAAACCTCCAGAACTGTGAGCAACTAAATCTTCCTCCTTCTAACTTGTGGTCATCAGGTATTTTGAGTCACAGGAGTAAGAATGCTGACCGAAACACTGATGTATAGAGATGCAATTGATGTTTTTATATCTACAACAATTCTATTTGAGTTCCACGTGATAAGTACTTTATATATACTCTCCATTTTAATCCTCACAGACCCCATTAGATAGTTATGTTATTATACTAAATAATAAACTTAGTGTACTGACTTTTTATTATTATATGACAACACTGATAAATTCATATTTATTTAACAAAATTTCTACAAAATCTATAGAACTTTCTATGTAGTACATCCTTGACTTCATTCTACTATAAAAGGGAATACTTTTGATATTTCACATTTAAATATGATTCTTAATATAGGATTTTATAGATGCTACATTAGATTAAGCAAAAATTCCTTTTATTTCCATTTATTAAGAGTTTTTATTTCAAATAGATATTCTGCTCAACAAAGGTTTTTTTTATTTTTCACTAACTTATTTATTTGACATCTGATTTTCTGCTTTAACCTGCTAATGCAAATATTTATTTAATTGATATTAGAGTATCATTGAAATAAACCCACCTTGGTAATTATTACCTATTTTGGACGTCACTTTATTTTATTTGATAATATTTTATACCCCTACTTAATTATAAAATTGCCTAGTATCTTTAATAGTATTTCCTGGTACTCAGTAAAAAGGTAAAGTTCATTTCCTTAGATGAGCTGTAGAATGATCTTTGTTCTTTTGAAGAACTCATATAGGTTTAGAATTAGCTTTTCCTTGAAAATTTAGTATAAGTGCTCATAAAGCCATCTGAGCTCATTGCTTCCTTTGTGGAAAGATTTTGAAACTCTAATTCAGCTTTTTAATGACTAATCAATCATACACCATAATGCTTCTTGGGTCAGCTTCAGAAGCTGTATTTTTCTAATAATTTATTTACTTCACCAAGGCTCTAAAATATTTTGGCATAAGTTATTTATAATACCCTCTAATTTGCATGCTTTCACCTTTTTCATTTCTAATATTGTTTATTTCTGATTTTTATCATCTTCTTAATTAATCTTATAAGGAGTTTTCTACCTTATTAATATTTTGAAGAACAAATTTCTGGCTTTATTGGTTTTTACTATCCTTCCTCATTTTCTAGGCTATTAATTTCTGTTCTTATTTTCTTCTACTTTTTAAGGTTATTTTACTGTTTTAACTTTTCAACTTAAATGCTTAAGATGCTCGTCTCATTAATTTTGAGCCTATCTTCTCTATGGCTAATAATTTACCTCTAACATCGCTTTAGCTATATAGCAGTTTTGACAGTAGGATTTTCATTACAATTACATTCTAAGTATTTTCTAAGTTCTATGATGATTTATCTTTGATACATCATTATATTTAGTCAAATATTCTAATCTTCAATCACATTGCTTTCTTATTTAATGGAATTATGACCAGATAATGTGGTATATATGCTATCATTCCTTTGAAATTGGTTATGACTAAATTTATGGTATAGCACATGGTCAGTTTTTCATAAATATTTATATATAGTTGGAAAGAATATTTGCTACCCAATTGTTAGGTGCAATATTACATGTAGGTAAATTAGAACATACCTATTTTGCTGTTCACATCTCCCATAAAATTAGACATATCATCAATGGATTGGAGGCATATTGCCAACCTTTATAGTATTTTATGTGTATTTCTTCTTGCAATTTTGTCAATTTTTTATTAAAAATTGGAAGCACTGCAATTATGTACATAGCAATTGAGAGTGACTTAATTTCTTCTTTTTTTAAGAGAAAAATTTATTGAACTTACAATTTTGGAGACCGAAAACCCAATATTGAACTACCCCATCTTTTTGACCCTACTCAGGGCCTTGTGGTAGATGGCATCATAGTGACACAAGCATGCACAGAAAACAGCCATGGTGAGACAGGAAGCCAAAGGGATTCAGGGGCCAACTTTGCTATTTCTATAACAATTCACTGGGGGAAAGAACCTAGCAAATCAACACGGAAGAAAATGCCAGTGAAATAAAATTATTCCTTGATGAGGTACTTGAGATGGAGAGACATCTGACTGGGCCTTTCAGACTTGGATTCTGTCAGGTTTGGGGAGATGCCTCAGCATGTCCTCTAAGTTTCTCCTGGCATAGAAGTAGTGACTTCTCCAGCCATCTCTGTGCTGGATTAGTGAATTGTACATTGAGTTTTTCCTCTCTCTAGCTCAGCTTCCTGCTTCAAAAACTGTACAAAACTCAAGCCCTGTTGCCTATGCACATAGACCTCATCCTGCCCATCTCGTGTGTGGGGGGGGGGGCGGTGTTTTACTGGGGATTGAACCCAGAGATGTTCTACCTCCAAGCTATACCCACAGCCCTTTTATTTTATGTTTTTATTTTTTTCATTTTTTATTTTTTTATTTTGAAACAGGGTCTTGCTGGGTTGCTGAGTCTCACTTAGTTGCTGAGGCTAGTCTTGAACCTGTGATCATTATGTCTTAGCCTCCCAAATATTGGGTCTTGCTGGGTTGCTGAGTCTCACTTAGTTGCTGAGGCTAGTCTTGAACCTGTGATCATTATGTTTTAGCCTCCCAAATATTGAGTTTACAGGCATGCACCACCACATCCAGCTCCTGCCCACCTCTTGAATGAATGTGGGTGGCTCGTGCAGTTTCTTGGTGTGTCCCATCACCACGCAGCTCTTTGGAGGGTCAAAGAAAAAGATCCCTCATTATCTGGGGCTCAGCAGCCAGATCTCCTTTTGGTTGGGACTATAGTCTTGTGTGCCTGTAGCCTCCTGAAACATCACATGCACCTGGACCATTAAACAGGTGCCACCCTACCCTTCTCTGGTGAGGCTCAGTTGGCTCTGAATGCTCTGCGATGAACCCGCAGTTGATATCCCCTGGTTGTGGATATTAAACCCTTTCCTCCTGTGGCAGTGTGTTCTCACCCATACAGTTTCCAGTATGTGACCAAGGCACAGCCCACAGCAAAAGTGTGACCCAGGCTAAGGAGTCACTCCCTAGATACCACACTACTGGACGGGGTCATACACTCTGCTCTGCTTGAGCCAAGCAGCTGTAGGCTTGCAGTGACCCCACTACACAAGTCACTCAGATGGCCCAGTTCAGAGGTGTTCCCTATGAGAGTATTTGCTGGTAGCTTGAGGTGGGATAATGCTGCAGGGATCTAATCCTTTCCAGAGCTGTGCGCACAGGTGTGACCTGTACAAAATGGCTGCCCATTGCAGTTGGTGCGTGGCTGCACCAAGAAAAGGGAGGCACTCTCATATACCAGGTGGCTTTGCAGCTCCTGCCCCAGCTTATCTCAGTCTGATGTTCTCTTCTAATGCTATTTCTGGAGTAAGCTTGTCAGGTTTACCTCTCTTTCTCCCTTTGTTATTACCCCTCCCACCAGACCACCCTGATGCTGTGTGTGCAGGGTCAGGGCTAATGAATTCTTTGTTGCATTTTGTTCCAGTAAGCAGAATTTCCAAGTCTCTTCAAGTCTCTGACAGTATAATAGTATGTTTCAATGCATCCCCTCTCTCACCTACCTCACCAATCAGCTTTTCTCTGGTTCTCAGCGGTGGAGGAGCTAAGAGGTAGCCTACCTCTATCCCACCATCTTGATTCCAAGAATGTTTTAATTTCCTGATGAATCTAGTCTTTCATCATTTTTAGTGATTCTCAAAATGATAAACAATTATTTTTTACCTTTGAATTTGCTTTAGATGATATGGATATTGCTATAGCAGGTTTCTCTTGGTTAGTGTTTTGTTGTTTTTGTTTTTGTTTTTATTTTTATTTGGTACATTGTAATTATACATCATCATACGGGGGTATATATAGGGCGATAGAAAGTACATGCACACAACTCTTGGAGCACTTTCCTCAGGGTTCCCTCCCTCTCCCTTAGTCCTCCCCCTACATGTCTCCGAGATTAGAGTTGGTAGTTTTGTATTCTTTTGGTGACTTTCTGACTTGAAGTCCAGGGGGTTGAATAAGAGATCTGAAATCAGATAGATAATTCACATACATAGATTTAGGACCCAGATTCCCCGTCCAGTGCCTGTTTTAAGTATTCTAATAGAATGAGCATTTGTTACAGAAAAGAGCCAGAATGAAATGAATGATATGTGTGATAGAGCAATGAGAACAGGAGATATAGCTGTGGTAGATAAATGGAAGGTAATTAAATCCCAGCGCAGAGTTTAAATTTTATGATGAGGGTGTCATAGCAAAATAGGACTTTAGGAAGCCTATAATTTCAGCAACATTCAGAAGAAAGAATGAAATTGGACTATGTAGGACAGTTCTTGACCTCCAAAGCTGCTATAATGTAATAAGAGCCTGAATCAACGCTGTAAGAATGAATAGGAAATGGTAGAATAAAGAGCTATTTTTTGGAAGAAATGGATCATAAAATGAATTAATGATTCACTTATCAAAATGAATCAATGGATTTGAGAAATGAAGGAAATGGCAGAGCCAAAGATACTACCTCATTTATGTCTGTAGCACCCTGAAAGCTTCATTATTTCTTTAGGGTAAAAACCAGAGTGAAGAAACAGTAATTGACATACAGAAGGAGAGAAAACAATGAGTGTTTACTCTATGCAGTGAGTTAGGTATTTCTAGTAAGTAGAAAGATGGAAATACAGGACTAAGAACAAATTCAGGTCTATAGACCTTTTGCTTGTTAGTTGGTTGGTTTTATTTTGATTTATGAGGAAGGGAACCACTTGCACTGAAATTATAATTAAACTTTTGTTTCAGGCTCTGTGCTTTTAAAACATATCTATGTTTCTTAAGCACTAAGTATCATGGTGGTACATGCCTATAATCCCAGTACTTAGCAAGGCCCTCAGCAACTTAGTGAGACTTTTTCAAAATAAAAAATAAAATAGTGCTAGGTGTGTAGCCAGAGGTAGAATACCAGTATTCAGAGGTTCAATTCCCAGTACCAAAAAAAAAACTATCATTTTTTTTGCTAAAGTTTTAAATTTTAAAAATTCATAATTTATTACTGTCACATTTTAAAATTTGATATCAGGGATAATGGCTTCACAAATAAATGTCTGGTCAACCAAGACATCTTTCTTGGTCAACCTCTGTACTCCAGGTCTTACTTGAGCACCCTAGTATTAAAATAGTGTATTTTTTACTGCAGGCCTTTGAAATTCATTGTAGACTTCCTCTCAAAGTATTAACAAGGCTCAACTCTATTTAATTCACAACCATTAAGATCAAAGCATTGCATGGTACATCTGCTTACACAATTATTAGTAATAATAGAAAACAATTTTGTGATTTTGGTCACAGTGAACTCTGAGGGACTAAACTAAGCAGCTGAGAAGGCTCTAAGAATTTTCTCCCCAGAAGTTTAAAAAACTGCTCAACCCAGTGGATTCTTTTTTTCCCAGAGAGTTCGGTTGTATTTTTTGTTTTTCCAACTGGATATAATAAAAATGTCTGAGACCTTGCTATATAATATGATCCTCTTGGAAGGGTCCATACTAATGTGTTAGGCCAGTTCAGCAGGCTCATGTTCAACTCGGGAAGTATGTAAGTCTCAACAGGATTCTAACAAACCACCCCCAAAAAATCAGTATTGAGCCCTTCCACCAATGTTACAAAAAATCCCTAGGGAGTCAGTGAGTTGTCTGAGCATCAAATGTGGCATACATTGGTACTCTAAAATCACAAATCCAATTCCCCAAAAGGCCAACTCAGTTGCTGCTTCAAGGAATATAGTGCTGCCCACCAGGGAGGCTCTTGAATGATACTTTTATATTAATACAGAAGCGACAGACCCTTGGTTTTGAGGATCCCATGTCAACTTTGGCATTAGTAGATGCTTATTCCAGGTCTCAGATCTGAAATCAGAGGCAACTTAGTTCTGAGATCAAAGATATATAATCAGATCAATAATGAAAGACAGTTTTCTTTATTTAAGATCTCAAATATATGGTATATCTAGAGTAAATAAAGTGCCTCAAAAATATGTCTACCAACAATAGAACCAGAACTTATATTGACTATGTTTTCCCCTCTAAACTTCTAAAGAATCAGGAAGTCTTTCTGAATATTTCAGTAAATATTAAGTTCTTTAAAGCATTTAGGGGGGAAAAAGTTTTTCTTTTGATTGTTTCTCCTAGAAACCTGCTACCTGTCTATATTCATCTTGAAACATCACCCCTTGCCATTTCTACTCTTCTTCATTTGAGAATGAATGAGGCACAATTGGGACTAATCACAATTTTCTAGTCTCTCTCTCTTTTTCTCTGTCAACATTTCCATGTATAATTCACCCTGATAGATTGTCCTTTTCTACATTCTTTTAGATAAATCCTAAAGATTCTTTAAGACTCAGGTGAACTGTCACTGCTTCTAGAAAACTCTAGAAAACCTAAATATCTCTCTCCCACTTCAGTCTTCTTCTCTTCTTGAGCAGATCAGGCATCCTATCCTGACTTCTCCAGTCACTTTGACCTCTTTCTATCATAGTGCTTACATTTATTTCTTCCCTTCCAGCAAGTGCTCCCAAATACAGACTGCCTTATTTGCATCTGTAGTCCCAGCAACTAATTTACATTTAATAAGTATTTGTTAAGTGCATAATGGAACTCTGAAAAATGCTTTCTTGGCAGAGGTATTCTTTTAGAGTTTCTAATAAGTTGCATTCATTCATTAACCTATTAAAGATATTTATTGACAACCTGCTATGTGTCTGACACTTTAGATCCAGAAGACAGAGTGATTAAAAAAAAAAACTCTTCTCTTAAAGATTATATAATAGAAAGGGAGACACAAAATAAAGTAAAACAAAGCAAACACACAAAAATTAAATCTACAACACGATGCCAAGCAGTATTAAGTGCTGTAAAGAAAAATCAATGAGAGCCAGGAATAGAAAGAGAATGTATGGAGTGGGGTTGGGGGAAGTGTTTCAGTCAGCATTCTCACTGCTGTAATACAAAACACATGACCACCACAATGGAGAGGAAGGAGATTTATTTGCTCACAGTTCCAGAGATTTCAGAGGTTTAGTCCATGTTGGACCAGGTTACATTAGCAGAGCTCAGGACATGGCATTGGGAGGTAGAGAGAGAGAGAGAGCAAGAGAGAGCAAGTGTTCTGCTCTCACATCATGGAGGCCAGTAGTAAAAAAACAAGTAAGGGGATTCAAGGACACAGCACAGTCCTTGAAGGCCACACTGCCAGTGACCCATCTCCTTCAGTCATATGCTACCTGCCTAAATTACCATCCAATAAATCCATTACAATGGATTTATCCACTGATGAGATAATGATCCTCATGATTTAATTATATCAACTCTGAACATCAATGCATGAGCTATTCCAGGAGACATTCTATATCTAAACCATAGGAGGGAAGCCCTTTCTTGCCTGAAGGATGAGAACCAGCCACAGAGGGAAGAGCTTTCAGGTAGGGAAGCTGCAAGTGCAAAGATCCTGCTAAATAAGCACATTTCCTGTGTGGGGGAGTAGCAAGGAGCCAGGGTGATTAGAGCAGAGAGAGTGAGGGCAGGGAGCAAGGAGAGAGGTCTAAAGGCATGCAGAGTTCTCACTGTCCACAGGCTTGTAGGCTCTTCGAGACTCTGTATGGAATGAACGTAATACAAGTGTGGAAGGGGCCCATGTGAGGACTTTGCACAGGGACATAATGTGGGGTGATTTAGGTTTTAGAGGGAACAGTCTGGCTTCTAGGTAGAAACAGAATGTAGGGGAACATGGAAAATCATTAGGGAGCTTTTGTGGTGATCTCAGCAAGAGGTGGTGGTGACTTTAAGTGCTAACAGCACCGGTGGTGATAAGTGGTCAGATTTCAGATCAACTTTGAAGGCAGAGCAAATAGAATTTGGCATTTATTCTTGTGATGCTTAAAGTTTATTACAAAATAAGTTGGGTTAAGGCTAATCCCATGACTAATCACAATGGTAACAAGACACATACATATGCATGAACACACATCACAAACAGATATAGCTGATGACACAACATGCATGAAGCCCTTGGTTTAATCTTGGGTTGTAGGCACTATCTGCAGATGCTCTGGCACTCTGTGGCTCAGAACTCATGTCACAACTGACCCAAATGACTCACTTCTTGCTGCCTCTCCCCAGAAAACTGATCTACAGCTACTGTTTGTCAGCATTGCTACACAAATGCATGGCCCTGTCTGAGCCTGAATGTTGGAGTGCCCATGAGGAGTTACTCCCACCTCTCTACCATTCCAAAACTCTGATTAGACGTCTACTCAGAAAGGTTGGGCTGCCTCAAGCTACACTCCAGAGATATAATGGAAAGAGGAGAGGTTTGGAATGTGACTCTGTCACCTGTGGCTGAATAAAGCGACCTGACATCTCTGGACTTCAGTTCCCTCATTTGTGTCATGCAGAAATTTTGCAAACGTGAAGAGATATAACAGATGCTCATCGCCTTTCTGCCTCTTGTGCTCATTCTTGTGCTCAGAGTCTCATTCAGAATCTTCTCCAGGAAAATACAGCATCAAGGAAACCCTGGTAAGATGGCCAACCAGGATGTCAATGGCATCCAATATTCACAGCTATGTGTAGGGTCAGAATCGGCCTCTGCTCCAAAGACCCTTAGTGTGGATCGAATCCCATCTGCATGGTGTCACTAGAACCACTGGCTGTCTCTGCAACCAAGTCCAAAGACAGCTTCTAGTCTCGAGCTCCCACTCAACTCCTCGGCACTCTTGAGGGTAATGATAGTGACAGCATGGCCACCCACACCTACAGAGAGTAATGATGTCTCAAAGAGGAGGCATGAAACAAGACGTTTTACAAGATCGGCAAGTTCATCTCTTCACACTGCCCTTGTGGACCCGAAAGGGCTGAGGTTACTTGAGTTTCATTCATTTTTAAGTAGTGTTTTGGAATAAAGGCTAAAAATGCTCCACTGGGAGAGAAAGAGAAAAGGAGAGGGCAGACAAGAGCAAAGGGTTGAGAGTTGAGCAATGTTTTACATCAAACAATGAGAATCATCAGCAGACACCAAGGGCAAATTACTTTCATATATAGAAATTATACCACAATAAAAGAGACTGATAGATGCTTGCACAGCTGTGGTTATTAGGACAACAGAATAGTGTTTGTTCAAAAGCAAATAATGGAGTTGCAGCAGCCTCAATATGACAGGCTTTTCAGACCTTACCAACAACAATAGAGAAGGGACAAGTACTAGATAAGGCAATAACATAATCAGAGAAAAAGAATAAAGATTGAGCCCCAGGTTGGTGTGATGAAGTGGGAGTGATGTGAGAAAGGTTTTAACAAGGTTGCTTTTCTGGCCTGTAAGGCTAATTCTAATCATTCTAACAAGTTAACACACAATTTCCCGACAATTTTACAATCTGCAAGTAGTTGGGCTGATGTTTGTAAATGACTTGCTTTGTTTCTATTTGGAATTTGGATTGCGTAATGACTGGTGTTAGAAGGGAGATGGAACAGGCAACAACCTGTCCTCCAGAAGATGTCTATGCACCCCAGTCATAGATCATGTAATCTGCCCTAGTACTGCTTGAGCATGTATAATTTGGGTAAAATATATTCTTGGAAGCGGTGGTAAAGAAAGGACCAAAAGAAGCTTGGGTTTCTCCTGTTGACATCATCTTTTAATATAGTACTTCAATCAAAACTTGGTTCTCTCTTCTCAAGAAATGATATGGTGTTCTTCCTTTTCTCAGACAAATTTTACCTGAGTAATAGCATTTGGTTTTGATAAATATACTCTTTGATTTCATAAGAGAGAAGATCACTACCTTTACTTGCTTCTTGTCTCAACCTGAAATGTGGCTTTGGAATGCTACTTGTTGAAGGTGCCTAGAGGAGAAACAACTTTACTCATGGAAAATTTAATATTATCATGTCATAGTTATTATATGGTTATTTATAAGGTTATATCAAAAGGCAGAATCTATACCTATAGTCAAAAATTACTGTCATTATCAGTCAACCAATTCTAATTCAAGGAATGCTGTAACCCTCTGGCCATACTCTTCTGATTATTTTTTCTGCAAACTATATTTCAGACCCTATGATACACTTGAAAATGAACTTGAGAGCCCACCAGTAATGGAGGAGTTAATCAAAGAGTTTGTAAAGCTTAAAGCTTACAGCCTCCACAGTCTCATTTGTTTCTATTCAACCAAAATAGGCCTTGAGAAGGTTTGACTGACATTTATGATAATTACATTTGGAGATTAAAATAATTTAGGGTTTCTCTAGGTTTAAAATTTATATACCATATTGGGCCTCACATGATTACGGCTTCCTTCATATCATTTTAGTTGGGTGTTGAAATCCATTTAATGTGAAGGTAATAGTCATTTTAATGGATATTGTTAATTCCTTGTTTTCAGCATAATAGATAAAGGGGATTTTAATTAAATTCATTGTGTGAGCACTTATCGGGGGTGAAAAGGTTCATAGAATTATTATTTTTCTGGCATGGCACGTAAGAATGTTGTACAAGACAGAGAAGAGAGCCATATCAGAGTGTGGCTGCCATTAGAAGTCAGAATAGTTTCCTTCCCCCTGTAGATGATGTGGCAGGCTTCAAACCAACACTAAAAAGTGGTGCTTTGAAATTACAGTTTCCATAAGGTACCACATAATGCAACACCGTTGCTTTCTCTCTTCTTCTAAACTAATGGGACCTTTTCAGGTCAGATTAAAATTTTCCCAAGAGTCTTAATAGAGAACCAGATTCCAGGTCCCATCAAATTTAACCAGAAATATGGCAAGAGCTTTTGTTGTGGTGTGTATCCACTTCCTATGCCAGCTCAGAAGACCCTAAGAACTGGATCTCCTTGGGGGCTTGGTTTGGGAGCATTCCTAGTTACAATCCTTGGATGACTAAAAGACTCTAAAAGCTATTGCCCAGTCACAAAGGATCTATGGCCTCATGGAGGACGGCATTCTAGGAATAACAATTCCAATGAAAAAGACATCCAGAAAACATTTCCACACATGATATCCCCCAAAACAATAAAATATTTAGGAATAAACCTAAGCAAGACGTAAAAGACCCCTACAAGGAAAATTATGAAACATTGAAAAAAGAAATTGAAGATCTTAGAAGATGGAAAGACCTCCCATGCTCTTGGATAGGCAGAATAAATATCATCAAAATGGCCATTCTTCCAAAAGTGATCTATAGATTCAATGCAATACCCATTAAATTATCAAGACCATTATTAACAGACATAGAAAAATCAGTTCTTAAATTCATTTGGAACAACAACAAAAAAACCAGAATAGCCAAAGTAGTTTTCAGCAAAAAGAACCATGCAGGAGGCATAACAATACCTGACTTCAAACTTTACTACAAAGCCATAGTAATAAAAATAGTATGGTGTTGGCACAAAAGCAGACACATAGACCAATGGAGCAGAATAGAAGACTCAGAAAGATATCCACACACTTATAGCCAATTGATCTTTGACAAAGTGGCCAAAAACATACACTGGAAAAAAGATAGCCTCTTCAAAAAATGGTGCTGGCAAAACTGGTTAACCATATGCAGAAAACTGGAAATAAACCCCATTTTCTCACCCTGCACAAGTCAATTCAAGATGGATCAAAGACCTGGAAATTAGACCAGAGACCTTGAAGCTACTTGAAGAGGGCATCGATCCAACACTTCAACACATAGGCACCGGTTAAAAACTTCCTCAACAAGACCCCGAAGGCACAAGAAATTAAAATGAGGATCAACATGTGGGACTGCATTAGACTGAAGAGCTTCTGTGCAGCAAAGGAAACTATCAAGAACCTCCACAGAGAGCCAACAGAATGGGAGAAGATTTTTTGCCAGCTACCCCTCTGATAGAGGACTAATATCTAGAATATACAGAGAACTCAAGAAACTCACTGCTAAAAAAACAAATAACCCAATCAAAAAATGGACATTAAAAAAATGGGCAGGTGAACTAAATAGACACTTCAAAGAAAAAGAAATACAAATGGTCAATAAGTGTATGAAAAAATGTTCAACATCATTAGCAATCAGAGAGATGCAAATCAAAACTACCCTGAGATTTCACCTAACCCCAGTTAGAATGGCAATCACTAAAAACACAAAGAACAACAAATGCTGGCAAGGATGTGGAGAAGTAGGAACTCTAAAACATTGTTGATGGGATTACAAATTAGTACAACCACTTTGGAAAACAGTATGGAGGATCCTCACAAAAATGGGAATGAACCTACCACATGACCCAGCAACACCACTCCTGGGTATCTACCCAAAAGAATGGAAACCAAACTACCAGATTAATGTGTGCTTAACTATGTTTATAGCTGCACAATTTACAAATGCCAAACTATGGAACCAGCCGAGATGTCCATCAACAGATGAATGGATTACAAAACTATGGGATATGTACACAATGGAATTTTACTCAGCCATAAAGAGAACAAAATTATGTCATTTGCAGGGAAATGGATGGAATTGGAGAACGTTAGGTTAAGTGAGATTAGTCAGTCACAAAAAGTGAAAAGTTGGATGTTCTCCCTAATATGTGGAAGCTAGGGAGAAAATGGGACATAGGAGGGATTCCTGACAAAGAAGGAGGAACCTTAGATGAGTGAAGAAGGCGACCTAACTGAGAAAGATGGGAGGGGGAAGAGGGAAACACCCCAATGTTCATGATGTAAGTACATCAACTTATCAAAGTCAGTCACTATGCTGAGCATGGGAAGGAGGGAAGGGAGAGGGAAGGGGAGGGAACAGGGGGAGGGCACAATGAGTGATGCGTGCATGTAAGCCTCTACCACCCTGAACCTCATCAAGATGTATAACTACAATCACAAATTTAAAAAAAAAAACTTTTCCCAAAAGTCGCTCATGAATTTCTAATTACCCAATTAAAACAACTTTTCTCACTCCTCTTTTTTCTGAGCCTTCTGCTATATTTGACACTTTGTGCCTTGGTCAACATTCTCACTGCCTTCATCCAAAAGGACTGACCACAGAATTTAGAGGAAGGAACATTTATTTGCTCACATTTTTTTGAAGATTTAGAGGTTCAACCCATGTGAGGCCAGTCTGTGAGGCTCAGGGCATGGTGGCAGGAAGCAAAGAGAGGGAGAGCACCAGGCTCTGTTCTCACGTCATGGAGGCCAGAGGCAGAGAGAGCAGGGGGAAGAGGAACCATATAATCCCCAAGGCCACACACACCTCCAGGGACCCCTCCTTGGCAACCAAGCCCCACTTCCAACATTATTATTTCCATGAGGGCTGGGGGACAATCTAAATCCAAACCATTATACTTTGACTTCCCCTTCCTTCTTTAGAAACCAAAGGCAAACACTTCATCACTCTGCACTCTTGTCCTTCTTTAATGACAATGGCTATTCTTCTTTTCTCTAATTTCAATGGCTCCTCTTTTTTATCACCTGTTCTCAGCCTTTTCCTGGCTCTTTTTCCTCTTACTCCCTGTGTGAAAGCCATTCCCAAGTCTATTTCCAATGTTCATGTCATTTACTTCGACAAACACTAATCAAGTACCTGCTATAAGTTTGGCACTATGCTAGGAACCAGGTATACAAAAATGAATACACTGTTGAGAAGCATGCAAATTAATAAAAGGAAATTTTAAACATTTTAAGTGGGATAAAATAGAGCAATTAAAGTGTTATAGATAACAAGGTAAAAGCATGGACCAAATGCAGACCATCATACAAAGGGGAAAGTGGAACTTCAAGAGGGGTCTGGAATAACTGCTCCTGAGAAAAGGTGAGTTTTATAGGTCATAATAAAGAGTTTAAACTTTTTGGACTCCATCCCAGGGACAAAGGGAAGTCGAGGAATTTTAAGCAAAGAAGTAAAACAGATTTGCATGTTTGAAAAAATTATTGAAAGTAGTGAAAGAAATGGAAGTAAGATATATCAAGCAAAGATGAGAAGACTTCTTGGAACACGGCCACTGTTAGCTAGGTGGGAGTGGCTGTGGTCCTGAAATAATGCAGCATCAATGAGGAGGCAGAAGAGTGAGGATTAAAGAAAAATCCATAGGGTGTGATGCCTATCTCATAGGAAAAGGAGGGGAAGTCCAGGAATGAATTCAAGATGATCCCCAGGATTCTGGCTTGGGTTTCTCAGTGGATCATGCTGATGTCATTTTTTTTTTTTTGTAGTGGACTTGGGATTGAATCCAGGGGCATTCTACCTCCAAGCTACACCCCCAGCCTTTTTAGTTTTTGTTTTGAAAGAGGGCCTCACTAGGTTGCTGAGCCTCGCTAAATTCTGAGGCTGGCTTGAACCTGCAATCCTCCTGTCTCAACCTCCCCAATACTAGGATTATAGGTATGCACCACCATACCCGGTCGATGCCATATCTTACATATAAGCAATAAAGGAAGAGGTATATGCTGATTTGGGAGAGAGTGGGATGGAATTTAGACACATTAAAATGAGCTATCTCAGGGAAATTTAGGAAGTATTGGCTGGGTGGATCTAAAGCTTCTGCCTCTGACTGGAAAGCAAACTGGCACCAGTATAAAGGAGATAGTTTAATCATATGATTATATCAGGAAAATAGATGATACACTTAGGAAGAATGAATGAATGAATGAATGAATGAATGAAATAGAATTAAGGGAAAATAATAGTAATCCAGAGTCTGGGATGTATCAGCACATAAGTGGTGAGAAGAAGAAGAAAAATCAATAAAGGAAAATAAGTGACTGCCAATTATATAAACATACTGGTGGTTATTTTCCTTCTTGCTACAAGTGAAGAAGTGTCCCACTAAACTCTTCTGCCCTCTCAAACAAACTTTCAAAAAACTCTAAAATCTGAGTGTGAGCAAAAAGAATTTATGAACAGCCAATGTGGCCAGAGAGAATTGGCCAAGCAGGACAGAGGGGTTGTGTGCAGCTGAAAAGGAAGGTAGGGACGAGATTTTTCATGTCTTTGTGGACCAGGATCAAGAGCTCAGAATTTACTCATGAAATAAATAGAAGAAGTGGAAGTATTTTAAGCAGTAGAGTTAAGACTAACATTAAAAACAAAATAGAAAAGTTAAATAAATAAAGTCATCCAGTTCATAAATGGTAGAACAAAAGATTTAACACCAGGTCTGATGCTTAACATTTGCAGAAAGATTGTAGTCTCAATTCAGATCTATTAGGATAACCCAAAAGACATGGTCATGTCTTGCTTGGCTTGGGTGGTCTCAACTCAATCTTGATGCTCTTTGTTCAAAGTCAAATACTTAGCTGACCCTCTAAACTAATTTGCCATATGGAATCTTAGGAAGACTGGGCAATCTTTCAAGCATTGGTACCTTTAACATCAGCCATTAGTGATATTAAATTTGTCTTTTAACTTTCTATTGTCCCTGATAATAACTGTAGTTCAACAAGATGTATGGGATGGTGCCCTCTCTGTTTTGTAGGTTTTCTAGAAATGCATCCAAGCTAACCAAAGGCAGAAATAAGGCAGTGGAGCCTGACTGCCTGTATTCCCAATCTGGCTATACTCTTATTAGTTGTACAACTCTGGGCTAGGCACTCTGAACATATCTCTTCATCTTTAAAATTAGGACAGTGATAATAATAGTACTTAACTCATAGGGTTGTGTAAGGATTAAATGAGCAAACATATATAAAGCATTTAGAACAGTATCAACCACAGAATAAATGCTGCATAAGCGAGCTCTGTCGTTATTGGTAGTTTGAAGGCATTTACAATTTGGTATATTTCTTAGGGAAAAAAAACTGCATCTGTAACCATCATTTATAAATAGACCGGCCTTTTTAGATGAACAAACCAAAGAAACATGTTCTTTCACATCCCTACTGAAATGCATGATGCTCGTGCTTGCCAAATGCCTCATGACCACTTCTGTGCTTTTGTCCCTACCTGAGTGGTAGGAAATCCCAAGGCAAGCAGGTTCTGTTTCCATCCAGAATCTGGTTGTGTGGAATAAGGTACACCCTCAAAGTGCCAACTCTGAAAACACAGTGGTGGCAGGAAAGCCACCTGGCATCCTTCTAGGACTGTTTCTTGGGCTTTTCAAGTCTACAACCACCAATAGGGAACAGAGATAAACCCTAGAGACAAAGACAGATGGAACGCTTTACACTGACAACCTCTTGGAGGATAAAATTCTACACAAGTTAAATGAGTATTAGTGAGATTGGCTTCCACACCTTAATCATGCAATAGAGAATGCCAAACTGATAGGGAAAGGGCTTTCCTGATCCTTCTACAACACTGAAGAAATGCAAAGGTTCTGAATCCACAGGGTGATTAAAAATGGAATGCGTTCCTTTGGTATACTGCTGTTTTGCCAAATCCAGCCCAGGTGTCCAAATTGACCTCAGGAGAAGAAGGGAAGGAGACCTCAAAGGTGCTTAGAACACTAGAGGGAAGAAGTGTTGAGGAGTGAAAAGTGCATGAAATCGGGCTAATCTGAACTGGAAGTGGGGTGGTGCAAGGAAGGAAGGGTGAAGCATAATGAGGAGCTAAACATAAATACACAGTAACCATGTATTACAGTTGGAGATTGATCTAAAGAGTAACAGGGAGGGAAAGATGCTGGGGAAGCAGGGAGAGCAATCCTCCTTCCTGCCTGCCCCTCATCATCTCTGTGAGTGAGGCAAGGAGAGAGTATAGGCTGAGTGATATGAAGTCCAGGCATGACACTCAACTGGGTGCTTTAAGATCCCATCACCGACTCCCCAACTTCAATTTCCCATTTGGAACATGGATGTAAAAGGCAGAGTTGCAGCTATGTGTGGATTAAAAGTATATATAATGTTTTAAATTAGGATTTAGGTTTTCTTAGAGATGCATAGCCTTGGATGATTTCCCCCTGTTGTCCTTATATGAGGCAGCTTTCTTTAAACATTCCTAAGGGAAGGATGAGTTTCCTTAATGGTTTGTTTGGAAATCTGATACAAGTTGTAAACAAAAGAATTGAGTTTAAAAAAATCATGAGAATATGCATACTATAACATCTAGTCCAAATTAAAAATAGGTTGGAGAAGATGAGGTGAAAAATACTCAAGGATTCAGTTCTTTGTATGATTCATTTGTTGACTTTAAGCTGGAAAGCATTTTTAATTCATCAATCAGAACCTTAATTTTTATTACTTATTTAGGCCGCAAAGCAACATATGTTTATTGTGTTGACTTTGGAACAAAATTGAAGGGAAAATTTAAATCTCCCATAAATTTCTATCCGCATAATCATAGTTAAAACTTTTAACATGTATGCTCATTATATTTTTCACAAATTTGTTTATACGAGCCTAAATAAAACTGGAAATGTGCACATTGGTGTGCACATTGTTTTGTAAACTGAACTTTCACTGAGTAGCCTTAAACAACTGTGCAAATTATTATTCTTCTAAAACATGATTTTTAATAGCCACACAAAATCTAATCATAATTACATGCTACATTATTCAATGAATAACTTATTGTTGGCCATTTAAATTGCTTGCAGTTAGAGTAATGATGAAATAACCATCCTTGACATAATTTGGGGGAATATATGGCTATTTCTTTAGACAAAACACATAGGTGAATTATTAGACTGCAAGATATTAACATTTTTAAAACATGTGATATATACTGTCAATTCATGCCCATTAAGGTCATGTCAATTTGCCTTCCTACTAACAGTATACAATGAGCAAACCCTTAAGTTAAATGCAAACCCTTAAGTTAAAACTACATAATCATTTCTGCTTCTGACTAGGAGTGAAAAAGAAGAGATCAAGAACAATAAAGTTATAATGATTAAAAGAAGGAAGCATAGCTTTTCTTAGGTTAGCATATTCAATTGATATGTATAGGTGCAATACTTTCATTCTAATGCTCTCTAAACCTTTATTTTTAAAAACTTCATTTGGCCCTTTAAAAAAGTGGTAGAACTGAAGGCAAAAGCACTTTTGTAACTAGATCTTTAGTTTATTTAATCTAGTTTATATAATCTTTAGTTGACTTAATTTAGTGCTGGAATATAGTGATTTAACTTTTAACATGTCCTAAAATGTATTACAATCAAATTGCTATTAACTCTCTAAAAAATAAACAATAAAACTTAAAAGCGGTAGGGTAGAGAATAACTAGGAGAAGCTGTAGAGTAAAAGAGAGGTGGGTTTCTGCCCTATTTCTCCCCTTTGAAAACTGTGAGTGAATTACTTGAACTCTGTGAGATTGAGCTCCTTCGTTTTTGAGGAAGCACACTTTTCAGAATTTGGGGGAAGACAATGTATAAGATGATGACTGAAAGATGCTTAGCACATTGCTTGATTTTTGGTAGGTACTCTAAGAGAATCTCCCTTCTACTTTTGAATGTTCCATTCATGGTACTTTTTAAAATAAAATGGGAGTCTGCAGGTAAAAATGTTGAAATGAATTTGAAACTCTTGTTCCCACTCTTCTTTTGTTTGTTTTCTTTTAGCAGGAGATATTGCGATAGGCTATAAATTCTGACATAAGTGTTTAAGATAAAGCTTTACTTGTTCAAAGTTTCAAAAATTAAAATTGCCAATTCAAACTGGTAAAAGGAAAATCTGCCAGCAAATACCAACTGCGTTGGCTAAATCCCTGTCCTCCTTCTCCATATGTCTTCATGGTTACCAAGGTTTTCTTTCAAGGATCCACCCATGAAAACAGCCATTTTAAGTTTCTTTTTCCTAATTGTTTTCATATCTTTTTCAGATCTTCTCTGATAACTCTTTTCCATAAAGTGCATGTAGCCTGATTTCTTGCTTTCTGCTCCGTTTTGTGATTTAAATTACACCAGGCAGTGGGCGTTGGGGGGGGATTATAATGAGAAATGCTGAAGGATTTAAGGGGTAGAAACTTTTCTAATGCACTCAAGAATAGCTACAATAATTGACTCAAACAAATGAACAAAAGTCATGAGAAGTATAAATGTGTGGGTACTGAAATATGTCATCAACAGAGGGGATTAACCTAATGAGTCATAGTACCATGCTGTTTGAATATTAGAATATGATGGATTTATACCTTTTACTGTAGAACTCTCATTTTTCCATTGAAGTTAAATTAAGCTTTAATATTTTTAAACTCCTAATACAGGGTGTGAGTGCATGTGTTGATGTTAATATTCATTGCAAAGTTGTTGCTGTGTAGCGTCATCCCATTCAAGAAAGCTACAAGCTGATCAAATGTTCAAAGTTGGCCTTTGTCATGGAACAACTGTGAGTGCATTTCAAGGGAGGATACTGAGTTCTTTGTCTTTTAGGTTTATATCAAGTTAAGGGATTTAGAAAAATAAAGTTGTCAGTATTAAAGTTTGCCACAGTAAATCAAGAAAGAAAGAAAAATAGAATAAGATATTTATTCTGGGCCATTATTAGGAAATAGGGGGAGATAACATCATGCTCCCAATGAAGTCCATTTTCAGTTTATAATATAAACCAGATCCAGATCATATCACATATTTGTCAGACTTTGAAGTTGGGGGGGAGGTCTGAAGGTAGAGGTAGGAGGCCACACCATATCCCTGGGCCCAATATTGTGACTCTGTGTTACCAAGGCACACAGGTACTCTGCAATAAAATCTGTGGGCCCACACTTGAATGGGTGACTGCTGTTGTTGTTTTCAATTGTGATCCATAATTTAGTACCAGAAGTTATTCAAATGACAATTTATATAGGCTATCAAAGTCAAGATAATATTCACTAAGATGTTCACTCACCCCAAACATTTAATCTTTTAATCTTGATCAGAAAAACACAGATCTTGTATTTGTGGATGGTAAGATACTATTGGTGGCTTGCCGCTTGTTGCCTGTTCTTAGCTAATACAATCCTGATTTGATTCTTTTCTCAGAGAAGAAATATTTGGGGGGAAGGTTAAAATGTCCCTGGAATCCTTGTTGTTCTAAATTAATCATGGGAATTCCATTTCTGTCATCCAGTGGTAATTAGCAGGTAGACAACTGAGCTAGAGCTAGTTCTAGCCCCTGAGATATAACGAGTAGCTCTGAAAGGGGGCTTCTGGAAAATGTTTCCTGGCCTAATAAGAAGAAATACAAAAGAGGAAACTCCCAATCTGTATTTGGATGTCATTTAGTGAGGACATGGCAGCTGGAGCTGCAAAAGCCAACTTACGAACACAAGAGAACTCAGAACGACAGTCACCCAGCCCAGGGAGGCAGGAAGCAAAGGCAGAAGCCCAAGTTGGCGAATACTTCCTCAAAATAGTGAATGAATTTTGGAATTCTCCATCTTCAGACTAATTTAGTGACACATCACTTTTTTTTTCATTTTGTTGTTTAAGCGACATTTAAATAGTATGTCACTTGCAGCTAAGGCCATAAAAAGTATTATAAATAGTTAGACATCAGATTCATTTCCTGGAAGGAGACTCCACACCTACTTAGGCTCTAGCTTAATCCCCTTCTATGTCACAGTGCCTTTGTTCATTCTGTTCCTTCCATCTGGAATGCTGTTCTTCTCTTTCTCCCCTGAATTACTAATGCAGTATCTCCTTCTTTGCAAGGCTGTCCTACACTCCCCTGGCAGAATGAATTGCTCCATTATCTGTGTTTCTATGTATTTTTAGCTACTTTCATTATTATTGCTATTATCATAAAATTATCAAACATTGTACATGTTTTCTGTGCCAGACATCGTGCTAAGTATTTTATGTGGCTTTTATGCATAATATCTTGTAGTAGATTGCATTACTTGTGCATAAATATTTGTTTTCTTCTCAGCTGTGCCAAGCTCCTAGAAGATATTTTTCCTTTTTCCCTGTGCATTGATTTGAGGGCTTGACTTTGTCTCTTGATTTGCCAATAAAATCTGAGTAGACCAGATGTACCCTATATTTGACAGAAGCTTTAAATGCCTTCACATAGTCTGGCTATGTGACTCCCCTCTACACCATGAGAATAGGATGTCCCAACATACTCCTTTAACATGAATCCCAGAATGCAGAGACACCTGGAGTCTAGGAGAGCCCAATCAAGTAACACTAAGCTGCAAATAATCTGAGGCCTCATTGAACAAGAGCAACTAACACAACTGGCTTTACTAAGATGCTGAGATATTGGACATAACCTAATACAAGTCATTTAGTCTAAACCTCATAATAGTATGAAGTACTAATAATAGTTATTTAACAGTGAAAACAACTATAGGTGTGGGACTTCAATTCTCCCCATGCTTCTCTTCTACTAGAGTTAACTCCTTCAGGATAAGGACCACATATTTTTAAACCTTATTTTTTAACACCTAGCACATTGTCTTCTGGATTAATTGTGATGTTGGAAAGAGGATTTATAATTCCAGAGAATATCCTCACTGTTAACATGGCTTCATGACTCTTATTTTATATACTCTGATAGCAATAGATTGGATGATTCACTATCAACCCCCTTCAATGTCTTATTTTAATATAATATGAATGTTTTGTATTTTTAAAATAAATAATTTATAGCAAGGTCTTACCTTGTGTCTTAACTTTATTAGAGTCTATGCCATAAAAAAATAAATCTCAAAAACTCCTCTGGATAAAAAGCTACTTATTTATAATGAAATATACTTATCTATAATGAAATACAATCTTAGAAAATTGTTGGCACAAGATAGTGTATGCATTGTTTTAAAAAAATCAAAATTGCCGGGCGTGGTGGTGCACGCTTGTAATACCAGTACTTTGGGAGGCGGAGACTGGAGGATCCGGGTTCGCAGCCAGCCTCAGCTCTCTCGCTGTCTCTCTCCCTCCCTCCCTCTCTCTCTCTCTCTCTCTCTCTCTCTCTCTCTCTCTCTCTCTCTCTCTCCTTAGTGAGGCCCTCCACAACGTCGTGAGACCCGGTTTCAAAATAAAGTATAAAAAATAGGGCCGGGGGCGTAGCGCGGAGGTAGAATGCCGCTGCTTACAATCCCCGGTACTGCAAAAAAAAAAAAAAATCAAAATGGCTTTAATGCAGTAAAATCTAGTTTGGAAAAATGACAGATATTTTGGAAGCTGAATTCACAAAGCTTAATGACAAATTGGATATAGATGGAGAAGGTGAAATCATGAATGTAGAAAGGATCTATTAGCATTTTACAGACAACAGAACCAGTGAAAGATTATGGAGAGGGAAAGAAAGTGTAAGGAATTGACTCAAATGATTGTGAAGGCTGAGGATTCCCAAGATTTGCAGTTGGCAGTATGGAGAGCTAATGCAGAGTTCAAGTTCCAAGACCTGAGAAACAGGAATCAAGGGTGTAAGTTCCAGTCTGAAAGCCAATAGGTTTGAGACCCAAGAGGGACTAAAGCTCCAGTCTAAGTCCAAAGGCTGGAAAAAGCCACTGTTCCATCTCAAGCAGACAGGCAGGAGGCATGCCCTCTTCCTCAGTCTTTTCTTCTATATAGGTCACTAACTGATTGGATGAGAACCACCTACGTTAGGGAATCTGCTTTATTCAGTATCGATTCAAATGTTAATCTCACCCCAAACATCCTCATAGATATAACCAGAATAATGTTTGACAAATGTCTGGGTACCCCATGGCCCAGCCAAATTGGCACATAAAATTAACCATTATATAGGATTCCTTAATTTAACAAATATGCACTCAATGTTTTCAATACCTACTCCATGCCTGAAATAAATCATTCTTTGCAACATCCCTGTAGCAACTCCACTTTCATCTTTCATTAGAGAAGTTTAAGTCTAAAGTTATCTTAGAAATTATGTATTCCAACTGAACCATTTATACAGATAAGAAAAATAAGGTTCAGAGACATTAAGTGACTTGCTTCAAGCAATACACTCTTACTAGTAAAACTAGAGATGAGGCCAGAGTCGGGGTTAAAAGCAAATGCTCTTTCCATTACACTGAGCAGTTCTCCTTCTGAGCACTTGATTGTAAATCCTAGTCCCAGTTGTAAAAAGAAATTAATAGATGCACATGCATATGTAAGCCTTGTGGGGTGTTTATCTTGTTACAGATACATACACACAAGCACTTATGAACACAGGGAGAGATAAAAGCTTTATGATAGCTCCCAAGCAATAATAAAACTCATTTTAGACATAAAAGACAAGATTCCCATAGATAAAAAATACACCCTTTCTAGTTTTTCATCCATTAGAGAGAAATATAATAAAACACTCAATTTCTACTCCTGAATGAAGCATTTCAGAAGTTTAATTTTTCTTGCTAACATCCAAGTAACCCAATGATGTTCGTCAAAAAATGAGGGCAAAAGGTATTAAATTCATCAGCATATAAATGACTTTTCTAGGATGCGAGGATGGATAACAGCAAAAGACATCCCCGATTTCAAATATTATTACTTACCAAGGAAAAATAAATAAAGCCAAGTTTTTCACACTATCATTTACAGACAATTTCACTGAACTGTTCTTGATATTATCATTTTCTGCTTTATGATTTTCCCCTAGAGAAACTAAATACAAAATAAGGTGAATAGCTCAATATTTTTCAGAATCTTAACACATTTCTTCTCTCATTGTTTCCCTAAACCATCCTATAAGCAAAAAAATATAAAAAATAATGGTAATTGACCCACACCAACTCCACCAACTAAACACAAATAGTACCAGCTCAGAGCGAATTTCAAAATGGCTGTCCTCTTGTTTCTTTTCCACAGGAAATGTGATGCAATCATGAAGAGACATGGTAGTAGCGATAAATGCCAGTCAATGCTTTTATTTTATATGCTTTAATTCTAGTACATAGATTGTTCTGGACTGTCATTTTAGGATCTCTTATGACTGTTACTAAAAATGTAGTACCGATCAAAAACATCTCTCTTATAAATTGACCAAAGGTCAATTGTTTATTTACTCATTCATCCAGTTATTTAACAAACATCCATTGTTAGGCTAACAAGGATCAGAGGCTAAGTTTGCTGCTAGCAGGTATCTTGGAAGCTGAATTTGCAACCCTAGTGACTAATGGGATATGAGTGGAGCAAAAGAAATTATATGAATGAGCTATTGCTTCTACTTAAAGTGAATCCTTCTAATTAATTATCTCAAGGGCACCCTTACATGCCCCTCAAGAATACCTTATTAGAAAGACTCATGATGGTTCTTATTTTAGAATCAGAGAGATTCAGCCATCCTAGAGTATGGAATGGCCCTGGGGTTGAATTCCAGTGTGAACATGGAAACACATCTTCAACATTTAAACTGCTTGCCCTCTGAGTGACAACTGAGGATAGATACAACAAGACTGACAGAACCCTTAATGGATTTTGTAACAGGGTTGATTACCTAGAAATGCATCATTAATAATAGACGGCTGTTTGGCAGTTACTACAATGCACAATGATGGTAACTGACTTGTAGAAACATATATACATGTTGTAAGCCTATATAAATAACTTGATATGCAAAGAATTATTTGTTTGAATGCTTTTAATTTTAATCTGGGGAATCTTTGAACATCAAAATATTATAAAAGCATTTTATTAGTTAATTCATAATGTGCTCATTTTGAATTTGTGATAGATCAGAGAAAGGCTCAAAGGAAGAAGTGGTATATTAAACAAATTGCTAATTTGCATAGTACTGCAAAGTTTATGTTCAACTGACTAGAAAAAAATAGATTTTCTTGATTACCTTACTTTTATTAATCCTCAAATAATTAATGAATTATAATTTGTTCTTGTCCATTTACTAGAACAAATTTCTAAAAGATATCTGATACATACCTAATTATTATATAGTATATATTTGGAAGATATAAACCTATATATTTATAGGATTCAAATTTAACACTTACATGTCTATCTTGTAACATGAATTAGTACAATTTAATATAATTCATATTTAGCTGCTATTGCCAGGGTCCAATTATTGCACACATACTGATTATTATTAGATAAATAATTTAACTTTTACTAGTCAGCATCAATAATTTTACCCATTTGAGATCCCAAACTATTTTGATTTTTCCTTCTCCATAAAAACAGATTGTCTAAATTACTTACATTAGTAAAATAGTTGTCAAAATATTTCAAAAGCATCAAGTTAGATTTTTAACTCTGCAGAGACGACTGTTAATTTATTCATAGTAGGACCCTGAAATCTGGATGATATCATTTGCCAGGAAGACGAAAGTAAAACCCAGACCAAAGAACACTGTTTTATTCATGAACAAATGATGGGAAAGAATAACTTGGGTGTTATGTAAAAGAATAAATTATTTTTAAAACACCTGAAAAACAACCTAACAAAAAGAAACATTTAGATATTTATGATACAAACCCTGAGAAACCATTTTAAAAAATGGCTATGGTCCTAACGTGTCCCCTCCCCAAATTCATGCATGGAAACCTAATCACTAAAGCAATTGCATTAGAAAGTGAGGCCCTTAGGTCAGGAGGGCATGTCCCAGGATTGGCATTCATGCTCTTATGAAAGAGGCCTAAAGGAGCTACCTTCCCCTCTGCCACCTGAGAACACAGCAAGAAGTCAGGATCTATGAGGAACAGGCCATCAACAGACACTGAATCTGCTGGCACCTGCCTCCAGGACTGAGCAATAAATTCTTTTGTTTATAAATTACCCAGTCTAAGGTATTTTATTATAGTATCTTGAATGGACTAAGACAGCTTCGCACCCACACGAATGGCTAACATGCTTGTAATCCCAGTACTTGGAAGGCTAAGATAGGAGGATCACAGGTTAGAAGCCAACCTCAGCAACTTAGCGAGGGTCTCAGCAACCTAGCAAGATCCTGTTTCCCAATAAAAAATAAAAATAGGGCTGGGGGTATAGCTTGGAGGTGGAATGCCCCTGGGTTCAATCCCCAGCACTACATTAAAATAAATGAATAAAAAAGAATGGCTAAAATAAGAAGACAGAAAAATAACAAAATGGTGAAGCTAGTGAGGATGTGTAGCAACCAGAACTCATATGCACTGCTGGGGGTATGTAAACTGGTATGACCACTTTGTAAAACTGCTTGACAGTATCTACTAAGGATGACTATCTAACTACCTATGGCTTAGCAATTCTAGCTCTCAGTATAAACTCAGCAGAAATGCATCCGTATGTTCACCCAAATATCACGTACTATGATGTTCATAAAAGCACACTTCATAATTACTCCAAACTGGAAATTCCCATAATTCCCATTAACAGTAAGTAGATAAATGAATTGAAGAATAGTCACATGATTAAATATTATCCAACAATGAAAATGAACAATCTATAACTACATGTGACAGTATGGATGATTCTTTTTTTTTCTTTTTTTTGAATTTTTTATGTTCATTTATTGGTGCATTGTAAATTATAATTATACATTTTGATATATGTCAGGGTATGAACATCATACATGCACACATTGCACATTTAGCCCTCCCTCCAATCCCACCCTATTCCCTCCCCCTTCCCTCCCTTTCATACTCCAGATAGTGATTGAGTCTTATAGGTTTGTGTATGTACATCATGTGCTATA